>JABFQD010002722.1:0-14594 GCA_022817045.1 Psix sp. ZL-2020
AAATAAATATTTTTCAATAAAAAACGTATAACCTTTATATTTTGGTTGTATATTAAATTTTATAATTTTTATAATATATGATTATTTTTGAATAAAATGTTAATATTCTTGATACATTAGTTGAAGAAAATCATTTTTTGATAAATAATTAGGTCTATGATAATATAAATTTTTTCAGATAGTTTTTTAAAAATATGAATTATGAAAAGAATTTTTGGTTTCATTTTTAAAAATTTGCATTGTATTGTATTTAATGTATAAATCAACGTGAGGAAAAACTAAAACAATATAAATATATTCAAATGACATGTGAATCCAAGAATTTATTAAAATTGATTTATTTCATATCTGTCGTTAATTTATAGATGTACTAATGGGAGGTTTTTTAACTATTAACCTAATGGTTTTTAAAGATATCAGTAGTGACAGAAACATAATTATGAAGAATTGTATCGTGTTCGTAAAAAAGGGTTAGTATTATATTGTTAAATAATTATTATAATATTATTAAATTCAAATTATTTATTCGAATATTATTTCAAATTTCTTTTGTGTCATGTTGTTAATTGACATACTCACGTATTTTGAATATTTCATCGAGTCATTCAGATAGATTTAGTTTTTATTTCTTCTTTTCTTAAGTTTTACATTAGTAAAACTTTTGCATTAGTCAGAATTGTATTAAAACTATACTGTTTAATATACGCGAGCATAAATTATGACTTGTACATTTTATTTAATGTATACAATCTTCAATCCAGTCAGAAATTTCACACTCATGTGCGAATAAAATTTGCATAGCTTTTTTTATTAATTTAATTTAATGCAAATATTTGCAATTAAAACGAATAATTTTGCTTTATAGAGTTCTGGAAGCTATCTTGAAAACTTTTATTTTCTTGTCAAATTATTTTAACATGTTTTTCACATAATACAGAAATCAGAAATATGCAGCTCATTAAATGCGTGATATTTGGAGGAGCGTATTGAAATTACCAAAATGTTTAAAAAATTTAACTTTCACAACTTTCAGTTTTGAAAAACTTTTATAAAAATTGCGTAATATTTACTTATAGATGGCCCATAGGTTACGTATATATTTATCGACGTAAAGTTGAATATTGGAATTTCATTTTTATCATAAATATAAAAGGATATAAAAGTTATTTAAAACTTGCATATTTATTATTAACATTTTTTACCTGAAATAAAAAATAAGATCAAAAGTTCTATTTTAACAAATACAATGGTACAATAAGCTTTTGGATTATTAAAACTATTTTAAAATTCTTTTAAGACTTCAATCAATTTTCAGTAAAATTCAATCGTTAAAACCACTGTAATTTATTTGTTATTATTTATTTACTGTAAAATGATGAAATAATCAGTAGCGTTATAACAGTACTTATGTATATGCACTCATAATAACCTACTTGCAGTTTATTGGAACTTGTCTTAAATTATAAGTTGCACAAAACAGCGAAATGGCGGTTTTCTACAACTAAAATCGTCATCTATCCATGGCAAATGCATTTTTTGCACGAATGATCGCGTTTACGCCGCGCAGAAATTAATTTCGAGTTAGCGTTATCACGCGGCGATAAGTTGGCTGGAGTGGAGGAATTCGTAGACTTTGCAGACCACTGATCAGGTTGAGTAGATCTGTTCTGCCTCTGATTTGTGATTGGCTGCTTTCGCCACGCCCCGCTCACCTGCACTCGCTAGCCTGAACGTAGGGCTGAATTTACCTGCGTGACATCAGCCAAGTCACGCCACGTACGGCCGCAGGTGAGGTGATTCGCGGTTCGTGCCGGCGACATTTTCGTCCGCTAATTAATTATGGAAAAAAAGAGAAAGAATATACTGAATCGTCTGCAATAATTATGATAGTATTACGGGCAGTAGTTATAATTGCGTTAATTTTACTTTCTATTTTTTACTGTACGAAAAAGGTGGTGCTTACTTCGTGTAGCAAGAGTATGAAAATTCATGAGCGACTTAAGTAGATTCGACGTCTATATTCGGAAAATGGAGTCGTAAATGTTAAACGGAACAATCATACTCCGTGGCATGAAACGTGGAAATATTATGCTATGTTGCACACAAACATATAAAGAGCTAATGAATAACTGCTTTAGTTATACTTGCATTTATCTTGATTATGCATGTTACATTAGTGTCAACGAACAGAACTATTGCTTAAGACGTAGATAAATATTGCGGCCTGCATATTATGATTCTCATTTCTCCACAAAATACTTTTTCCATCTTTGAAGTTGTTCACTGATGATCAACTTTTCAATTTCAGAATACATATATTGTAGATAGTGTATATTATAAAAGTTAAAACAGAACTTATTCGAAATTTATAAATCTAAGGAAAATTACTTTTAATTTTTAATAAATGTTTCTTTTTTAAAATTTATTTGAACATATAAAATAAAAGTTATATCATTTTTTGATTGTTATTGCTCTCCAGAACTAAACATATTTGGTGTTAAATTACATATAAATAGTTTATACTTGAATATCATACACGTGAAATTCATTTAACTTTAATTCTATTTATTAAATATTTGATAAATTATTGATATATTTTGTTAATATTAATACTTTTAAGATATCATGTTAAAATATCTGAAATATAGTCAATAACTTATTATTTCTTTAAAATCAATTGATAATGTATTTAAAGAACCGAATAATTTTTGACTATATAGCTATAAAAAAAACTATATACATTAGCTAGGCGGCGTTCAACTTTGGTTGAAATGAACTCCTCATCATTAATTCAAATTCCTTGGTGCGTGATGGGAGTAAGTGGTACTACTATTTGGCATGCGATGAGAGTAATCGCTACACTCTGCTATCATTTCGAGTCATTTTATTTAAAAGATGTGTGACAAAGCTACAATTTTGGCTAGTTAATTAATTCAAGAATGGATATGTAATTATTTTACGTAGGTATAATGTTTTTAGATGTAGATATACATGAAGAAATTACAAAAATGATGACATTCTTCGAAAAGTTTACAATAAAATTATAAATAACTTTGATAAATCAGTTTTTGTAATTTTCACGATTTGCATTCCAAAACTAGATTGTTTATAATTCATTGAAAACAATTTAGGTGTTATAAAATAACAAAAAAATTGACTTCATGGGCTTATATTGAATAATACAAAATGTGACATTCATTGAATGTGCTACGTCAATATTAGTCTCTCAAAAGAGAGATAACGGTGATATTGGATGTTTCCCATTGAATTTAAGGCCAGTTTGCAGCTAAAGGGGCTTCTCCCTTGTGCTACCTTCATAGTGTCGGCTTCATTGTGGCATGCCCATTGGAGCAAATGCACATCGGTTTCATTGAAAGCCACGTAGAATCTCTCTGTGCACAGCTTACCGGGTATTCTGTCGATACAATTATTAGCCTACATTTAAACTCACTTTTTTCATCCAATTTTTTTTTCAAACAGTGTGAAAAACTGTCAATAGAATTGTCGTCTAAAAAACTAACCGAATTATTGTAATAAGATATATTTGCTTGCTGTATATATTTTTGAAAAATTATATGTAAGAATTAGATTTTTGAAAGTATTAGTTATTTTTAATAGTTAGGATCTTTGAAAATAATATTGAAATGAATGATTATTAAAATAATAAAATCAGTTTAAAATTGTTTTTAAAAGTAATATATTTCGTTAGACATTATTCATGGTACATTATTTTTATTAGTTTCGTTTATTTTAGGATTAAATAAATGTGATTGTCCGTGTTGTAATCCATGTATGCATTTCCTTATTATAATTTGTATATACAATCATGTATCAATATTCGACTCTTTGCATTAAACTGTAAGGATAAGTCTTATCCGTTTTACTTGAACTGAGGAAAATAAGTTTATGCGTCGTACGGAAAGTAGTTGTAGTGTATAGATTAACTTATCTATAAGGTAAATCATTTTCTCGTAAGCTTATCTAAATGCATTAATTTGTTGCATTTGAACATTAAAAGTTTAAGTCATGAACTACAATACTTTTAAAAATAATTATCATTGCGAATTTATGAAAGAAACTAAAAATTTATCTTATTTATATTTATACTTATATGTTATACTTATATTTAATTATAAGTATTAAAAATATTTTGAAATATACTATTGTGTTATATAATATTATATTACATAAATATGAAAAAAGGGTTTTATGTAGCAGTCTGTAAGGTTACAAAATGTTTTGTTTTTGACGGATTTAAAATCGTTTACTGATGTTATAATTGTAAAAACACTTTAAGAAAAAGTACTTAGTGCACCTCTAATACGCTAGCGTATTAGAAGTGCACTGATATTATTCAAGTTTCGTTGTATAAAAGCTTATGCTTTGTTTAGTATTTCATATTTAAGTTTTTTTAAATGTTTATCGAAATTTTTAATGCAATATTAGCGTCAAAGTTATTTTTTAATTATCATTTACTTTAAGTAATTAATATGTATAGTTTAAAAATTTTATTTTATAATCATTGAAGCATAATTTTTTTAGTGAAAAAAAATGAATTAAAAAAGTGTTTTATAAGTTAATATTTATTTATATTGTTATTTAAAACAAATTTAACTATATGTATAGTTTAGTTTATTTTGCATCTAGGTTCAAAAGTAATGTGTTTTAAGGGTGAGTGTACCGGCGTTCGTTCAGATTTAAACTGTCAAAGTGTAACTTGATAAAAGACATCTTTAAATGCCAATTTACTCTCAACCCAAGCAGAAATTTCTTAAGAAAATGATAAGTTTACATAAGTTTCTTATATGAAATTTTCTAAAATAGAGAATATTTATATTTTCGAACGATTAAGTCAAGTGATATTTCTGAAATTATCTAGTGTAGAAAATTGATTCGTTATACAGTGAGTAATTCACGGGATATACAAAAAATGTTCACGTAAGAAAATCTTATGTATTACTCTCTTTTTAAAAAATTATTGTGAACTCGTTTATATGTTATCAATAAATATATAAATAAATAATTTAATGATCTATTGTGCTCAAAATTAATTTTAATTTTGTTTACTATTTTGGTATTGATTTATTAACATTTATTTTCAAAAATTGTAGGAAAAATGAGATTAGAGAGATTGAGAAAAGTATTGATCAAGGTATCAAAGTTAATGACATCTCTATCGTAGAAAATGCCCTCAACAAGGTCGAAACAGAAAATATCAGAAACATTGATAGACCTCAAAATGAAAACTTTGAAAATGAACTAGATTCAAATGAAAAAACAGAAGATAATTACACTACTTACGAAGGTGATTGACCTTGAAAATTAATTTATTATTGAAAATTGTTTAGAAAAACCATATTACCATCACAATATAGATGGAGAACCAGAGGAAACTTTTGAAATAAAAAAACGGGCGATAGACTGCACAATTAAACACACTCATTTACATAAACTATTGGGTAATTTAAAAAAATGTTTGTTACGCACTTCAACGAAACCATGCTCTACGTTTTAAGGTACACGTTTAGGAATGTGTAAGATTTGAAAACTTGAAAATCGGCAATTTACTTACTTAAAAATATTTAATGCGGTATTAAAAGGTCATTTACATACAGATGTCATATAGGATTACAATTAAATATTGATGGTGTAAGATTCTTCAAATCGTCTTTTAAGAATTTTTAGTAATCTTAAGTGATATTCATTCTGCTCAAAGTATCACATGGGTCATCGATTGTAGCGAGCGTTGTACAGTGCACGGTTTTTGAATTTAACCGACAAGTCGTTTATCTTGAAGAAGATGATGCATATATAAATGAAATTTTTTGTTACATAGAACACCCTAAATACCTACACCTAAATAATTGGGTGAAATCTTTAAATCAAATTAGTGACAATGCATTACATTTAGTAAATTTATTTATTTTGAATTCAATGAATTGATTTTAAAATGTTAAATACAAACGTCTATCTTTTTTCAATTAATTTGAAATTTGCATTTAAAGATACGAGGGCTTGATTATTTTTGTTTAGTAATTTAATAATTTTAGTGTAACCCAGAAACAACGACGTGGACGTAGAATACTTTTCTGTTTCTATCGAGGAGCTTTCTTTAAGGGAATTCTCATGCCTCTCACTGTTGGGAAGCTTGTTTAGAGGCAAGGGAGAGTACCCTTGCCTCTGACTACTGGAGTGCTAGATTATTTTTTCAATGAGGCAAATGTTCTAATCGAACACCTCTTTGTTCCAGGCAATATGCCACTCGATGATAAATACTTTTTGTGACATTGTCTAACATTGTGATATCAAGCGAGTGTGTTTCATTAAGCAAATTTCGAACAATCAAGGAAAAATGGTCTTGAGATCCAACTCACTGAAACCACACACCTGTCTTTATATTTCATGTATTGCAAGAAAGAGTCTAATCTGTTATTAAAGCAAAATATTTATAAGCATTCAGATTCATATCACTAAAAAACGGTCATACAATTTGATTATTCAAAATCGCAGCCAGGGTTAAAGAATTAAAAATGAAGTGATTAATATTTCTTAATATTGCAAAATTCAATCAAATGTTTTTAGTGGATTTTTTTCTTTAAAAAAAAAGCTTTTAACTTCGGAAATAAGATAAAGATGATCTCAATTAAATAAGTTGTTAACCCACGACTTTTGAATAGAATAAAAAAAGAACATAAAAGATAAGCGGGCGAAAAACTAATTAATTAATTAAAAATCAGTGGAAAAAGTAAGCGTATGTGTTTCAAATTGTAAAATTATCTCTTTTACACCCCTCAGAAGATAAGGGATGAAGAGTTGTATATTGTGTTATAACTTGTCAAAAAAATTGACCATATGAGTTTTTTCTGTAATTCAATGATCATTTTAAAATTTTCAACGCACAATTAGAAAAAAAGAACTTTTTCGATAACAACGTCATGTGTCATGACTTTGGAAAAGTGGTTCGATTAAAACTTTCTTATTTTTCGATGGAAAATCGAAATCTGTAATAAAAAAATTAGAATTCTCATTTAAAAAATAAAGGTACCACCGTTCCTACCCCCAGAAGGTGGGGGTTGAGGATTAAATTTGATATCGTTGAATTAATTTACAAGAAATATTCGACACAGTTTTTTGCTACTCTATTTCAACATGACTTATTGTCGAGATGTATGACCATTTCGATATCCTAAACTCACCATGTATGTATATAAATGCATACATGAATGTTTTGTATATGAAGCAATTGTTTAAATGTTCTTTGACTTACACTCAGACTTTTTAAAAGTTCTACTAAATTTAAGACAATATAGGCCACTCATTTTTTAATTTGACAATTGAACTGCAATATTTCAACTTGCTGCAAAATGCTGCACAAATAATTTTTTGTAAAATATTTTTTTTCATAATAAGTTTTTTCCCTTTTCTAAATTCTAAACATTATTGGTCGATATATGATTATTATCCGTTAGTGTTTTCGCTGTTAAAATTATTATTTTCAATTGAAATCTGTTTTTTACTGAATTTCGTAAAGTTAATTAACTTACCACATCAAATCAGACTTTATGTATTTACGCACTATCATTTCTTGTTATAATAGCCGTCAGAATATTTTTGACTGCAAAATTCACTGGTTAAAAAAAAGTAACACCTTAATTTGGTCGAGATTTTGCCATTTTTCAAGTCATCGTATCTTCCATAAGTTGTATTGAAAACGGTTATTTTTTTGACCGAATTAAAGCTTAAAATTTCTCCTTTAAGAAAATTAGGGGGAACAAATTATTTTTCTATTTAGGAAAAGAGGATATTTTTCTATTAAAAAAATAAGGGTTCTGGGGATAATATTTTTTCCTATACATAGTCAAAGTTGGCAAAAATTTTAAACAACAAATTTTTTTTGTTTACAGATTGTTTACACTGAGTGTACTCATTTTTTCAAAACCTTTTTACTAACGTCATTTAACAGGAGGACTTTTTCAAAACAAAATATGAACAAATTTAACACTAAAATCTTTCATAAAATATTAATTATTTGTAATTACATGCAAGTTCAGCACAAAAAATACAAATATACTACTTTATCAATGTATAGATCTTGTTTCCCATGTTCTTATATCCGGAAATGAATCTGCTCTTTATAATGAAAACAATTGAAAAATTAGGTAACAACTAGTAATTATCCGCTTTCACTAGTAATTATTTGCTTAATAAACGTAAAATAACAAATAATCATTCGGCTACACTAGGCCGCTACACGGGCGGCTCTATAAAATATCCCGCCTGTTCAAAATTAAAATTTCGTTGCCAGTAAATTACGGAGTCTGAACCCCTTTGAAAAGTTCAATGACTTTCCAACAATGGCACTGCATAACATCTAAAAATTTTATACTTGCATTTTCTATGCGGCCTTCTTAATCGCTTGTACTGTCAGTGTTATTTTAATAGTGTTACTTGATTTTCTAGATCTTTAAACTTTAACATGCAAAATATAAAAAACAAAAAAAAAATGAATGAAAGTAATCAAAATAATGTATACTGATTAGCTGACTTTTTCAGTAACTAAATCGTGAAATATAATTTCTATGTAAAATACAAAGCTTCGGACAGAAACTATATTAAATTTTTATTTTATCTAATTTTATTAATTTTTTTTGAGGATTGTTGTTGTTATATTTCTTACGAGTTTTGCTGTTTCACCGCCTACAAGTCAAGTTCTTACGATACTTCTTCGATGAGCCACTCGAGTTCCAAAATTCAAAATCCGATCATTTTTGAGCACGCCCAAAGTTTTTTTTGTTACCTAGCTGTATCGTCGTAGATCAATTTCGTTGAAATCGCAACAGATTTTGCTAATTCAGTCAATATTAAAATTTCTCGATAAATAGCGAAATATCTATAATTCCTTATATTAAAAAAGCTACAACAGCTGCTTTGGTAAAAAATTATTCAAATTTGTAATTTTTGTTCAATTAAATTAGATCTTTTTTTATTAATATTTGTTAAGATCATGTTGCATTATTGAATTTAATTAATTTGTTTACGTCTATTGCAGATGAAACTATTTTAACGATATATGTTTTGTGATATATATACTGTGAGAATGATCTCAGCACTTCTTTTTCATTTGTAATGAAAAAAATACACATTCAATTTACTGGCTTACTGATTTTAAGAGGTATAATGGTGAGAATATAAATACAGTATGACGACTACATGGATTAAAAGAGGACAAATGTAGCACATATGAGACAAAATATATCTAATAAAACGTTAGTTCGTCAGTAGGTTAAAGATGATTATCAGCAAAGCATATTGATACTAGATTCGTAACTTTCTTTGTATTTGACAGAATTAAAAACATATTTTTTCTAAGAAATCAGCCTGTCACTATTTGAACGATATTTATTCTACAAATTTTATTAAATTGCAGTCAGTATCAAAAATACAAAAATTTTCTCATTGTATACGTTTTCTTCGCATACAATTTGTAGATTACCATATGTTTATACCATTGTATAAATTATCTCATTACAGGATTGCATCTTGTTACAAAAACCGTTTTTTCAACAAAGAAATTTTTCTTAATTTTCATTATTTGTTCTACAAATATCTCTTTCACCAACCAAACAATTACAACAGAATATTTATCATATTCAATTTGTTTGTCACTCCATTGAGTACACCTACTATTTCTTAATATTTCACTTGAATTATAAAATCTTGGTGCAATTGATCATTTGTCTGAAACCACAAATTGATGATTTCAAAGTTATTTTTTATGAGAAATCCGAGTGATAAAATGATCTATCCACAAAATGTTGACAAGTGAAAACGTGAGCGTCGACTGTTCAAGTCTCAAAATAATTTAAATACAGTGAAAATATAATTGATTAAAAAAAAGTTTTACTACTTAGTGTCAACAATTGATTATTATAAATGTACCGTAGAAATGACAGACATAATTATGAATTTATAGGACAGTGATAAGTACGAAAAGCGCTTAATTTATCACGAAATGACAGTTTAGATTGAGAATGAAATTCTTAAATTGTTTGAAAGTGAATCAATCAGTGACGTAATATCTTTGCAATATCATCATCAAATGCGACTGTTATCTGTTACTGCGTTTACCGGGGGCACCTTGCTTACATTGTGGATAAATAACCTATCGTATCTTGGACGGGCCATTCTGACGACGCAAATAAATGACAACGTGGAAGCGGTGATTGAGAATGATTAAACTCTAAGCATTGTGTCGTTAGGAGCAACATTAAAGTTAAATGTAGCTTTGGAAATCACAATCATATACTCGCAATTCAGACTGGCGCTGATACCACAATGGATAGAATATCAGTATAAAATCGTAACAGCGCACTTACACTTAGTTTTTTTTGACTGACGAAAATTTTTGGTTTATGAAAATTCTAATTTCTGATGCAGGTTTGTGCGTTTTCATGCATGACAAGTCGTCATTGCAGATATTAAAGACGCTGCAGCCTATCTGAACGTCACTGATTATGTTGCATGTTTTATGATAGTGTTCGATAATACTTCGTCTCTTCTCCGAATACTTGATTGATTTTAAACTTTACTCGACTCAACGGCAAAATGAAACAGGCTAAACGCTCTTCATTACATTTTATTAAAACAACACTTGACCTGTCAGTTTTATACTATACGTGAAGCTCTGCTCCAGATGAATTTGATGCCGCAAAATTTGTTTTTTGCCATTCGATCGTTTCTGAGCATCACCATTGCGTCGAGCTTTAAGCAAATCAGGTGATGGGCGCCCATGTGGAGACTAGCGGAAAATCAACACGAGAAAAACTGGAAAAATATTCGATTCTGCATATTGATGTTGGGTATAACTTAGCGAACGATTCATTCTTTTCCAAAATTGATTTTTTCACTCGTAACATGATT
This sequence comes from Psix sp. ZL-2020, assembly GCA_022817045.1. Taxonomy (NCBI): domain Eukaryota; kingdom Metazoa; phylum Arthropoda; class Insecta; order Hymenoptera; family Scelionidae; genus Psix; species Psix sp. ZL-2020. Next base: position 10,921 of record JABFQD010002722.1, read on the forward strand.
TTAGATGATGTTTATTACACCAGATGTAATCATCATACTGTTGGAGTTGTTTAAACTCTAGAGGTGACCTTTGGTTTATGTAAGACTACTGAGATATTTCAGTGTTTCAAGTTTTAAGTGGATTGGATTTCGTCTTTGCGTATCCCCATGACATCCTCGTTCCATTGCTTATAAAGGACTTGCAGTCTGTCATTTGCACTAACTGTTTTCGTAACTCAACAACTATAAAGTGATGATAAATAAATTTGAATTTGTTTTTAATGTTTAGAAAGTATAATTTATCGGAGTTTCACAGCAAGATGTGGAATCAATTTTAGAAAAAATATGCGTAATTATAAGACTTTTCACAATTACGAACTATTGGGCATTTAAGACGTCTACCTTTTGCAAGGTATGTCTTAGGAGGCCACAAAAGATCAAAGCAGATCATTTTGCTCATTCAAATACTGATATACAACTCATAGTATTTATGGATACATTTGATCTGGAAATCGGAACAACTTTACAATAAGGTAGTGATTATGGTTGGGAGCCGTTGACTGTTTTTCTCGAAAAATCAGTGTGAAGCAGTAGCAATTTTGCGATGTCCACTAAGAATATACAAGGTTGGTCATGTACACAGTTGTGAAGAACCATAGGTATATGGTCGAAGACTATTAATTGTTTATATAAGCCGTAAACTTTATTTCTTGGGTAGGGTCTGTGAAAAAGTACATAAATTTCGAAAATCTCTTGCGCTCAATGACACTTGACGATTTACAAGTGTAATACAAGCGTGAAATATTGCTGAACCGTACTGTTGGCGAAAATTAACGCTTCCAGAATGTTCTAACAACGTTCGAAAAATAGTTCCATGACGCACTCGATAGGTAGCGCATAGGTATATGTCCTTGGCTTATATAGAAGGAGGGGCCACTGACCTCTGTCTTTTTTACCGCTGAACCTCGCGGAGTGAACTCGATCAAAATGATATAAAACGAATGCTATATAAACGAATAAAATTTTTTTAACGCGTCAAGAAACCTAACCTCAAACGTTCTATAACTATACATAAATAGTCTGTATGTTCATCCTAAACACAACCATTCTAACCACGAAACCAAAATAAGATTGGCAGCCAAAAATCATTAAAAGCAGAATTGGTAAAAGAAAAAAAAATTTCATTTGTCCGTCTGAATTGCGTCTCATTGCAATATTGAATAAATAAACGTTGATTGTATGTGATGCTCTGCTTACTATTTGAAGAAACTATTTTATATTAACTTCTATAAGACTTCTACTTACTACAGACAATAAGGTACGTAAAAATTTTATTTACTTCAGCACTTATTAATTGTAACTTATGAAGGTAACATGCTCAATAATTTTGGCTATTTTTTTGTTAAAGCAAATCTATTGTGATAAAATATATTTTTTCTGTGTGTATTCTGTCTGTTGCCATAATAAATACCATTTATATTGTATTTATAACTCACTCTGGTTTTCTTGCTCTTTTTTGAGCTTTAAAACAAGGTTAAATTTATATACACATAGACCGGACATGGACATGAAAATGTGTTCAATACTAAAAAAGCATAATTAACCTACAGGTCGATATTAGATGAGAGTAAATATAATAAAATTTCTTCGAGTAATGGGTTCGGTTATTTTTAAACTTATTTTAGTTTATTATTAAAGTTACTTCTAACAAATTTTACCAGTCAGTTTGGAAATGTAATATGAATATAACATGACAATATCATCAATATTATATGACCAAGTTCTCAACATGTCTCATGTTGAGACAATTGATATACAATTACTAGCTCATCGAGAGGAATAAATGTTGGAGAAATAAAATTGAATTTTAGGCTTGACTCTGTTACAAGGGGGCAAAACAGCTTATTTAGAAAATATTACTACCCGTAATCAAGAGACACGATAGTGTCTCAGGCCAAGTACAAAAAAAAACAAATGTTCTTGTGCTGCCAGCATTACCGTGTCTCTTTTTAGATAGGAATCAGACTTTTCCTAAATAAACATTCTCAAGCTCGCTTTATCGTTTTAGGAAATTTTTCGCTTTCTCAGGTATTGCCCCCATTTAAATCGAATGGCTATTCGGAAACATGAAAATTTGCACATTTTTAATTTATAATAAAATTAAGAAATATTAATATTTAATGAAATTTTTTTTTTAATTTTTTGAATTTATATTGAATTTTGAATTTAATGAAACTATCACTTCATTTAGACTAAGTCAGGTCATTAAATCAATATAAAAATCATTAATTTTAATTTAAATCATTCATTTTTATTATTATTATTTATTAGCTCGACATTTTATTTTAAAAAATTGAATTACGGGTAGTATCGTTTTCTAAATAAGCTGTTTTACTCCCCTTGTAGTCGAGTAAAACCGAATTTTTACACAAAATTGATATTCTAAAAATTCTTGCCTAATTTGGCATCCACCTGATAACATCCACCAAGATATCTATTATTAGAATATAATTGTTGAAATTCAACTGTTAGTTTTGTTAGTTTTAATAGGTATTTATTTAACGAAAGCAAAACGTCTTTTAGATTAAAGATTTTCGGTTATTTTATTTTTAAATCTGTTTTTTCGTGGTACCTACCATGTCATTATAATATCAAAAACATTTCTGTGTTAAAAATAAATTAATAAATAATTATTAAAAATATTCAGTTTGCAAATGCTGGGTACAATTTAGTGTGATGTGACGCATATATATCTTTGTCACCGATATGTAACAATATAATATAATAATTGTAAAAACAAAAAATGTACATAAATATTTGAAAAAAACAATGAAGGAATAATCACAGTTCATTCAGTAGTTCCTATCTTATGGCAAATTAACTATAGAGAAGAAAACTCTAAATTGAATACTCAAAATTTTGTATTTGAAACTGGGTCCAGATAGCACTAAAAATTATTTTCTTGGCTAAAAGGAAATCAACTGATAGATAACCAAGTGTTATTTACCAAGCTCAATAGTTCACTTTAGTAGTAATGGGTCCAACTCACAGCATGTTTGAAGATTTACTGATATGTGTGTGAATGACGAATGTAAATTTATTGTATATATAACATTGACTTGTTAACGTTGATGGTCTTATAATTTTTATTCGAAAAAACCTGAAAATTCTTCAAAAAGTCTTATCCAGGAGAATTGTAGAGCCTAGAGAAATTGAATATTTTATAAGTGTGTATAACGCGAGTTACACTAGCACGTTATAAACGTAACATTTTCATATTTCATATGCAGGATTCTAGTAAAATTAGAATCCTGCAGCCCAAGGCGTCGTAAGAGAATAAGGTATAAGGTCGTTATAAAAGTAAAATATTTTGTATGTCAAGTTAAAAGTAGTTTAAAGTCAAAAATACGCATCTAGGTTGGTAAATTATACCAATAGAGTAATGTTACTAAATAAGCCATTGGTGCATTTTTTATCTATGACATTTCATCTACATCAAAATAAAAAGTTAAGAGTTATTGCTACTCTGTTTATGAAAAATCGAAATTCACCTGTTAATATTTTATTTGATTAAATTTTCGATTTTTTAAAATTAAAAATAATATTTTGAGTAAAATCAATTATAGATGCTTCTTTTTAGTGTATATTTTATGGAGTCTGTATTTTTTATCAGTTTAAAAATGTAAACCTCAACG
>JABFQD010002723.1:0-14593 GCA_022817045.1 Psix sp. ZL-2020
TTAAGGGTTAACAACAAATCGTTATTTTCGTACTGTATAAGAAAAAAATTATTTTCATTAATATTATTCTCAAAAACATTGAGTAAAAAAGAGCTTGGACGTGGCTTTTAAAATTTTGATTTAGCTAAAACAATGAGTGTAATGTTATAAATTTTTTCATATTTTTTTCATTCAAAAACTTTTTCGGCAGTTAAAAAAACGCAAAAAAGTATACAAAAAATTTATAAATTTATAATGTTTCAAAATATATAATCTACATTAAAATTTTATTATTTTGTTTGTTTTACTGGTGAGAAAATTATACTACGAGGCGCCTAGTCGCAGAACCGACCAAGTCGACTTTTAGTAATTTTAAGAAATAACAAAAATAGTGTTACTCCGTCTATTAAAAATAACTTTAAAAGTAATTGAAAATATCATTATTGGTATTAAAATTTTGTTTTCCAATAAAAAAATAATGGGGTCCAAAGTTTGTTATCATAAACTATTTTTAATTTTGGTCTTCTTTAATTTCATCGGTTTTGTAACTGGTCTCCTAAAAATTCTTTTTCGGTTGTATGTGCAAAACATTTTTTTCGCATCAGCGGGTGCAAAGAGCCATTTCGCTCTCTAAGGAGGCTCGAAAAAAGCTGTTTGCGCTTACGGGATGCGAAAAATATTGTATCAAACATAGGAGGTCGACGTAAAATTTTGTCCTTAGGCAAATTATTATACCCTCGGCTTCGACTCGGGCTAACAATTCGCACTCAGAAAAAATGCTTCGCCAACCTCCCTTGTTGACAATTGTAGTATTACTCATTTGTTCGGAATTTTATTTGCGTGTACTGGCGAAATGAATAATAGGAATACTTTACAGGTAATATGCTTAAATTCGAAAAAGTTTTTCTAAAAAATTTGATAATTTTAAATAATTGGAATAAATTTTAAATTAAAATTTTAAAAAATATCAAATATACGAATTGAACTAAAGCAATTAAATTTAAACATTATCTTTGGGACTAATAATTCAAAAAATAGAAATTAGTCACTGTACTTCATAATTACTATCTGAAATTCCGTTCTTCGCACGGGTAAGTCATGCTGTTCAGAAAAGTTAGCTATCTTTCTATCAAAAGTTATATTATTATATCTAAATCATATTCATCAGAGTTTCACAAATTTGTGAGCGGATTTTAAAAAATTATTTTAGTATTAATGCAAGAAATGAATGAATGTTTGTCAAATTTTTATTGTTGCAAGTTTTATTTAGTTTTGAATAGCAAGTATTTTTTAATCTAGTACTTGTTAAATTTTGTAATTTCTATAATTGTATAGTATATCAATATTATTATATATATTGTATTAAAATACTAGTGAAAAATTTCATATAAAGAATAAACTAATTAATTATGACCTCAAAGGAGAGTTAAATGTAAAGAAACTTTGTAGTAACTTTACTGTTAAAATGGATACAGACGATGAAATTGGATATTCTGACAATCTTGTTCTTATACATCATACAATGATTACGTATTTCATACAAAAATGAATATAAGATATGTGCGATGAAATTTTATAATAATTCTGTTCAAAATATATTATAATAATATAATTAAATCAACACTGTGAGATGGGGTTCCTTAGGTACTCGCATTGAGATGCTAAGGTACTGTTGTTGTTTTAAGGAAGTTCACATTATAAAGTTGTATCAGATATTCGAACTTAAAATTGTTCAAAGAGAAAATGTATAAGAACCTTGGATAACTTGAAATTCCAAGGTACTTATGTTTTCATAACATATTTTTGTATAACATTCGAATATAATAATCGTACTTATATTCAATTTTTCTAATATATAAATATTAGGACTTGATTGATTTTGAAATATCAAGCTATTAAAATTTAATATTTTTTACCGTAAAAAATTAACGTGAGGTATGTACATATCCCAGCAATGTTGAACTTTTGCTGTTTTTCACTAGATTTTCGGATTGTTTTTATTATTATATGTTATCTATAGAAAAAACAATACGTAAAAAATTTCTAGGTCAGTATTGAAAACTACATTTCAAAACGAATAAAATTGCTAAAAATCTCTTTTTATTTAACTGCAAAGAGTCGTTCAATATAGGCATTAAAATGTGGGGTACATACCCCATGGTGACCATTATCGTTGCGCCAAGGAGCGGTGACTGTCTAGGGTTAAAATAACATTTAAACAAGGTCATTTTATACGATAAATATAAAATCAAATTTGTACAAATAAAAATGCATAAGATGCTTGGATATTCTTGAAATGCCATGGTACTTTAAATAAAAAACTTTAAATAACAAAGTATTTTCAGATATTTGAAATTTCATTTTTTAATTTAAAAAATAAAAACAATTAAGATTATTGTTTTGAGATATCAAGGTATTTTAATTTGTTTGAATGAGATCTCAATAAGATAACATTATGAGATACATTAAAAAAAAATTTAAATACAAAATGAATGAGATGCTTGGAAATTATTACCGATATGCCAAGGTACTTGAAATTAATTTTTAAATAAAAAAATTGTTTATATGTATATTATTAATTATGTATATTATGTTTTAAACATTTTTAAAAATTAATTTTGAAATAAATGACCGTATTTCAACATTTCAAAATCCTTAAAATTTTGTTTTTGTAAAACAATGTTTCAAGGTACTTAAATTCAATTTTTTTAAAATAAGGCTTAAATAAGATACTTAGGTACTTGTTCAAAAGAGCTGAGAGACTTAAAACCTAATTTTTTTATATGTAATTACAAGCAAAATATTCCATACATCTTTACGTATTTCAAATGCCATATTTCTCCATTCAACGGTAGATGGCGATGCATGATATATCCGCGTCTGTAATTTAGAATCTAAGTTATCAATATTTCTATAATTTCTACACTACCAATGCTAATGAAGTTCACCAACGACTGTTAGATCCTCTTAAGCCTACACACCACCCCAGGTCATACAGTTCTCAGCATAGATATTTCATAATGATTTTATAAATCTTAATTTGAACTTGATAAATTTTCATTGAAACGAAATAGGAATATTCAATATGAAGCATAACGATTATATTGGTCTTATTTACTTTGTTGAATCGCTGACGGGATTTTCTTGGTCACGAGGCCTGATAGTCGACCAGATTGAACAAACAGACGCACGCAAGCCGATTAGACTCGACACGCAGATAACAACTTTTGTGGCGACGACTAAACATGTTACAATATTATATCAAGTTTCAGAACATAACTTGATGGTGAATTTTCGTGCTCTTATGTATAAGAACATACTAATTTATTTTCCATTTTTTATTTCTTTTTACTTTTAAATATTCATACAGCCTTAAAATGACAAAGAAAAAAGTGTTTGTTACTGAGAAACTAATTCACAATGTATTATGTTTGTAATTTATATCTTGACTTCGTCTACAAACTTGAAAAATATCAATGTCCGACCAATGAGAGCATGACTTAAATTTAATGTTAAATTTTAAAATTAAATTTTTCAAATCGTAATAACGGTTGTGGAAAATAGTTTATAAACGTAACCTTAACTTAATTTCCACTGTTACAAGCCAAGCAAATGGCTAACGGAAATATAATAATCATAACAATAAATAAAAATTTTATCCTTCTCTGTATATATGAAAAGGAAGGAACGCCAGCATTACTTCAATAAAGTTGACGTTGAAATAATGATTCTCGCGGTGACGATAGGAAAAGAAAGATCTCCGAACAAGCCAGACCTAATATAGAAAGAAAAAATCGTAAAATTCACAATTGTGTGGGCCATTGTTGAGTTAAAAAGGCCTGCTAGCCTATTCTAATTTTCCCCGTATATATTTAAAATTATCACTGGTTGGTGACTCAAACAATAACCAAATTGTCTCCTAATTGAATGATCACCAAATAAAGCTCCAGTTAACGACTCATGTAACAAACAAAAACTTACATCAATGAAGAGCTGTCATAAAAAGCAGCAAAAAGCTGCAAACGTCCTCGTAAGCACCAAAATTTGACACACACTCTTATGTAAATTTGTGACACTGCTTTTTGTGCGTCAGTGAGACGTTGCACAAAATTTAGTTTCTCTGAGTTCATTTCCTTTAGCTTACTTTTTCGATTTAAATAATTTGTTCTTGGAAGTTCCTGAAGGCTGGTAATGTTCCAATATAATCTCCGGTTTGTTTATAAGAAATGTAAATTAAATTTTCTGTTGAGAATTTTTTGATACTTATATATTATTATATAATGGAATATTTTATATTGTTCTTTAAGTACATTATGTAGTTGAAAAATAAATTTCGTTTTCAGATGACTCAATAACCATATTATTCATTCATTATGTTTCGACTTTTCTTTGATAGTTGGAAACTTGTATTATTTTTACACGTTTTAGCTTTTATAAAACTAACTCCCGCGTCAATAGGTAGAGAAGCACTCATTGAGGAATGTTCGGAACTTGAAATTTTCACTCATGAGGATCAGTTACCATCAACAAAGATTTTGCTCTACTTTGACTTTTTAATTCGCAATGTGTCGTCTACACATCTATTAGTTCACCTTTATTAACGGAGATATTATTTAACATTCATGAATGCTAAATAAAGTATAATCAGTACATATCCCTACCGTTGTCGTCGTCTCGAACAAACTATAGATGTCGCCCGTTTCTACATTAACTTGTTGGCTTGCTTTGGAGAAAGCCAACGTGTCAATGTCTCATAGAGATGCCTGAGAATGACGCATTTTTGCTTGCTTGTCATAGTCCTAAATGCCATTAACGCTGAGCCTACATTTTTCCCAAGTGGTCATTTCCCAAGTTTTGGAGATCGAAGGTCCAAGACATAATATCTTGTTCTTTGGTGGTATCGTTATCACATTGGTGGTAAACAAGGTTTCCTCAGTGTTGTCTTCCGGGATACGAGTTGACAGATCTCGGATGGAGATGAACAGATCAGGAATTGATTTAAAGAGATGAGCTACTTAATCGTTGGAAAACTTATCATGCAGCAAGGGATATTTGGTGGAGCTTCCCGGAACTAGACGACTTTTCTTAGAGCTATTTTTAGTTTTCCGAGATTCGTAAACTAAAGTTGCACTCTGCCTAGCAGGCCTGGGTTTAGATGAATTCATTCGGTTTCTTTTAAGCTTTTTCTAATTTATTTTTTCATATTGATTTGGAAAATTTATAACGACTTCATTGTTTTATATATTTTTTTTTCTTGTTAAGCCACCAGATTGCTGAATAAGCGGTAATTTTGATATTTAAGACAATAATAAGACAAATATTTATATGAAATTTTGATATTTAAGACAATTATTGAGAGTATTTTAATGTAGTATTAAGTAGCTATGATGATTTCTAAATCTATGGATCTGCAAGTTCTTTTTTTCTTCAGTTCTGCTGAACACGTGTACTGTCAATTGTGTTCATTTAAATTTAAATTTTGCTTCATTTTGAGTCCATTTTTATATTTTGACTTTTATAGTTGTTCAAGACCCATTCGACAGACGATTTTCTTTTCCTTTTTTATTGTTATATATTTTCTTGTTTTTAATAAAATTAATTTGAAACAGAATTTTAATTGTACCGTAATTTTACGAGCACTTGTTTGCAGTAGCTGTCAAATTCAATGCCAATTTTGACCTTCGCCATGTCGGAAATCTTTTTTCTTCGCTGTCCTGAAGTGATTACTGTTCAGACATGGTGAATATCCTTGGCTACATGAGCCATTTCTAACCCTTCTGTGGCTCTTTTGTTAGTTTTCTTTGGGGCATACTAGGTAAGCATTTACATGGCCTTTCAATCCATCCTTTCAACTACATTCGAGGTAACCTTTTCTTTATAATCCTTCAAGTTCGATTGTCTTGCTTGTCCTGAAATCGAACTTATTTTACGCCACCGGGAGTATAAAAACTCCCGATGGCGTATAAAAACGGCCGGCGTTTCATATATCTTTTAACGGGGAAAATGTTTAATTTGATATAATTTTTTACTGAATTGATTCTAGTATATGTCTTGTGTTGTTTGCCATTGGAGAATCTTCGTGGTTTGTATTAATAATTTTTTGTTTAAGTGTCGTTGATACACGACTTCAACAGCCATTGAGAATTTAAACTTTGAAAATCTAATTTAATTTCGCACGAGTCGTGCGAAATCCAATCGAATATCGGTTGCGAAGCACCAATCGAATATCGGTGATTCCCAAGCTCCTAGGCTAAATTCGAATGAAATCGAATCCATTTTATTGTCTCATCTGTGTTATTCGTTATCAGCGCGTCACCCGATTATAATTTTTGAATTTCGTGTTCAATTATTTTTTACGAATATATAGGTTTTTGTTTTTTCGGGTTGAAAGGCTAAAAGCGCTCTTTTTCTATTATTTTAATTTCCGTCATTCTCGAATTAAATGATCGGCCGTCAGTTCTGGTAGAAGAATTCGTCGGCTTAATAATGACGAGAAACTACCAAAAGCCGAACTTGGAAATATTATTGTTTTATTTATTATTATACGAGGATAATTATCTGGAGTTTCTTACATTTAGATTCCGTATTTGTAGAGGACAAAATTTTCTCGCGTCTATGAGAGGATGTGATAGAGATTAATTTTTTTATACCAATATTAACGTATGATTTCTACCATACATATTGAAATGTAAATCATCATTCATCGAAAAATAATAAATAAAAAAAAAATTAATTATAATTTTGTTAGTTCGGGTTTCTTATGACAAAGAATTTTATTATTACGTAATTCGTAATGTCAAAGATTTAAATGTACTTAACCTTAAAAGTCCATATTTTGTTTCATTAAATAAAAAAATGCATAAATAATTGATGCATCATTAATTCAAAATTATAGAGGTTCATAATAATTATATTGTTCAATCCTAAAATATATTACATACTTCTATATTTCATGGTTTTAGATTTTAGACTCGCATTTCATGAATAATAAAAAGTTGCATTTCATATGTTTCTATTGATATATATTCCTGTTACTCACTTATTGTGGTTTAAATTAATTTTCATATGCATAATCGAAGCATATTAATTCCTTTTGTACTTGGCCAAAATTTCTCATTTTTTTATTTTTGCGTGTTATATCGGCTATTTTTTTAGAAATATTAAATACTTTTTTTAGAAACATGTAATGCAAAAGTCCAGCGATTTAAGTAAAATAAGCTACTGCTGTGCCATCTATTAATTACACCAAAGCTCTTATTCTAATATTATTTTTTACTGAGAAACCACTAAAATAAAACTGTTTTTATTAGTTATCTGAAAACTATTATTATTAAAGAAATCTCCGACTGCAGCGCTACTTGCAATTTTTATGAAATACCTGTTTCCTCCTATATTTTATGAGAAGAAACTGCAAGAATAGAATTGGTTGTATTCAAAATCGAACAAACATTATTTTTATTTAAATATGCAGCTGTAGTGTTATCCGCAATTTGCATCAAATCTAGCAGTACACTCATATTTTTAATTTATAAATCATAAAAATATGCCTATTTTCTTTGGTATTTTCTTGCTATTTTCTTTAGCATAACCTGGAATTAGTATGTAATTGATAATTCAACCTATACAGGGTGTGTTAAAATAAGGTACTTTTCTCTTAACCACGGATACTTCGTTAAAATCCAAGACGAACGGCGTTTTTTTTTAAATCCGTCCAGCCGTTAAAAAGTTATAGCAGATTGAAATTTGTATGCACTTTTCTGATAAATTCGGCCAAGTGCATGCATTCGAAATTGGAAATTCAAATTGACACATAACCAATTTTAGCGCGTTAAAGCAAAACTCGTAAAAATTAAGTAAAAGACTTATAAATATTTTTATAACATGAGGATTATCAAAAAATTATTTGTACTAAACTTGAGTCTTAGTACAGTAGCTGTTCTAAATAAAATTCCAAAGTCCCGAAATGATTGCAAGGGGAAAAAATCCGATAAAAAATCAAAATGTGAAAACTAAGAATTTCGATTAAATTAATGATTTACAGATTGCTTCATGTGGGCCAAAGTGAAAAAAGGTGTATGGTTTTCTTGAACATATTCCTGAGACTTGTTTATGTAACTGTTTTAATCTCCATTACGGCTAAGTAAGTGGATTATCCGATAAAAATTTTAAGTGTCAACGCTGATACTTTTAACGCGATCAACAATATTGAATTTCCTCCATCGGAGATAAAATTGAAAATAAATTATGGCTTTTATTTAATATGTTCCCGGGAGTGGTTGATGATTTTCAGTTTGGTCTATCGGAACCGAAATATAAAATCTTTGATTATTTTTCAGACATATTTTCGAATGATGTTCATAATGCTGTTCAAATTGCAGCTTATATTAAGTAAATAGAGTATTGAACACAAATTTTAAATTTCAAGATAGAGTATTTCAATGCGATTGATGATTTTTTATTTTATCTATTTCAGACGAAATTGAAAGTATATAAAATGAAATAAAATTATTAAAATAAAATCGCTGAGCAAAACCTTGTAACATAGCCGCCCGGAGACGAAAAAGCAGTATCGAATTCAGTCATAATGTTGACATTTAGAGAGCTTACAGGCTGCCAATAGAATAATGTTAAATGTCACAAACAAACTGCATAAGTCAAAAAGTGAAACAAATAAGCTGCATGCACTAGGTCCAGAAACACTTCTGGCAGAAAAGTAGCGTGAAAAATACACAAAAATGAAAAGACGTACAAAATTGTATTTTATTATTGACGAGCAAATAAAGCGAAATGTTTTAACTTTAATTTTTGAGATGATAAATAATGACATAGCTCTAGAATTGTGCAACAAGGTCCAATATGTGGACCAAATGACGGGTAGAATCACACGACAGAGCAATCACATTGCTCTTCCATTCAAAAAGACTTTTGGGGCTCAAAATTGCCTTCTTTATGAAGGGTTTCAATTGATTAATGATATCTCTGAAGACACCAAAAATTCTCAAATGCCTAACACGTTCAAAAGACGACTAAACAAATATTTTGGACAATAAAGAGAGATGTAATGTCCTTAAATTATTGATTTCAATTTTTATTTATTTAAATTTTTTTTAATCTATTGTGTACGTCATCTTCATTTATTGATCTGAATTCGTTTTGTCGGTCTTGAATTAGTGTTGATTATTTATATGTGCTGTGCCGTCCTATTTAATATTATTGTTATTCATTTTATTTAATCACTTATTGTAAAAAAATAATTTTATATATTATTTATTATACACACACTTGCACTCGCACAAATTCCTTGAAAAAATGCAGAGTTTGTATATAATTTCAAGACCAGCTAAGAAAGCTATAATAAACGCAGTCAATCGATCAATCACCCCGGGTGAAGTAATGCTTGGCGGCAGTTTCGCACGGGGTATATATCGAGTACCCTTAGGATTGAGTCGTTAGTAGGTGGTGGTCCAAGGACTGATTCCCACAGTACCTAATCGGTTTCCATAAGAGACAGATGTTTGACGACTGCGTTAATGTGTTTTCTCACCCTTGATTCAAAAAATCATTAAGAAATGAGAAATCTGACTTTTTTTAAAAATATTGCTTTTGTTTCTAATAGTTGTAACTCAATGAAATGTCTATAATATTTATTTTTCGTATAAAGCAAACTGAATTTCAGATTATTTTTTTACTTATTTTAAAAATAACTGAAATTTAGTATTAGGTATTTTTATGTTGCGTTGCTTGTTAATGTTTGTTTCTAAATTATTCCTTAGAAACTTTCACTTTTACCATATAACGATTCCTACCACATATTTTGTTAATTTAAAGATTTCAAATGAATTAAGTGTAGTATTGATTTGAACCGATATTAACTTATGTCAAAACAAATTTAAATTTCAAAAAGTGTTAATCGATTGAAAGAAAAGTACACTTTTTCGAATTTTTGAGGTTTAACGTGATACTATTTTTTACGTAATCAAAAAATGGTTAATTACGCTTGTAACTATAGGATAAATAAAAAATAAACATGCCACAAAATTATTAGCAAAAATTTATTTCTACAGACTAGACTTCTTAACAACTTTAAATTAAATCAATTTTTGTGTTTCGCGATTCAAGCTATATTACATCACATCTTTAAACTTCACCAGTATTTTATAAAAGTATGATACATAATAACCATTTTCATCGAGCATCATGATTTTCCATTAAATTACGTATTATAATTGTCTGATGAGGTTTACTTTGACATACTGGATATATATGTTAGATACGTATATGAAGCTTGAGCTACCTGAAACAAAAATGGGTAAAATTTACGTTAAATAAAGAAACAACCAGTAAATGTTTTCATAAATTGTATACGCTGTTAAACCACTTTGATTTGACATATATATTGATTTGAGAGAATAACTAGCTTTAAATATTCGCAAAAAATTTCAATATTTTCTTGGTGTATATGAGGCAATTTTTCGTTTTCATCAGAGCGGCTCTTAATTGGATACTACTATATCGCGTGGGATTGTAGTATGTTCTAGTACGTTCTCAAAGATTTGGTATTAGTCTGAAAGGGTATAAATATATAGTAAACCAGCGTAAAATATTTGGTAAGCGTCGAGATAAAACATATTTTGCGAACACAGTTAAACGTGCTGGTAACTAAGTAACAGACAAAACATAGAAGATATAATAATATTTAAAATTATTGTTTTTCAAATTAAAATCGTTTCATTTATTATGAAGGCATGAAAGGTTTTTGTTTATCAACGGAACTAATAATATCTCTTTTTGATAGCTGACCTAATATAATGTATTTTACCTAGCATCCTAGAGTTATAAGCGAAGGTCTGGACTTCAACATGTGTTTTTAGATGTATGTATTTTAGACATATTTTTATTTTTTGAGAAAATTTTCTCAGTTCCCAGACTTGAATCTTACTCGAACTTTGATAAAAGCGTGTGCTGCCGTACAGCTTAAAATCGGCGTTCGTACCGCTTATTTAGTAACAACATAAAACATATTGCAAGCTACAGATAGAAGTTTTATATTTTAATAAAAGTATATTTTTAATGTCAGTTGAACGATAAACAAAATAATACATAAATGGCAAACATTTGAATATTCGGTAAAAAACATATTCTGAGAAAATGTTATTGGAATTCGTCTATCGATTCCGGATAAATTAATTTCTTCGAATATGATTTTCTAACAAAAAATAATAATAGTACTTTTGAAGGAAATAAAAAATACTAAAACATACTTTTGTAATCCATGGCTTCGAAAAATTTACTACTCCATATGAATTAATTTCGAGTGGAAAGGCGCATCGGAATTGTAATATGTTGATAAGTTTCTTAGATTTGACATCCCAATTCAACCAAGGGGTGTCATAACTGAAAAGATATGAATATACGTATTATATGTTATATAGAAAATCCTAGTATATTTTTGTTCTAATAAATGGAATATATTTAAATGTATATCTCGTGCGCAATGAACTCGATTGAATATTGATAAAGCCAACCAGTGATGCCAGTAATGTTAACATGTTGAAATAAAAAAATTCCTCCGCTTCTTTCATTAGCTCATTCCTCCACGAAATAACCCGCCTGAAACGCGTCGTGAAAACTTTAAAACGTTCCATAAACATAGCCACAATAACAAAATTAAGTTTAAATGCTGCAACTTGTATTTTATCAATTAGTGTTCTTCCCTTAATATTACTTCGTTGAGATCGAATTTACATTTGTTTTTTCTAATTTATTTGAATATAACGAAAGAAACAAAGAATTTTTTTTGAATGACAAAAACTTATTAATTATCACAATGTATTTTCAAACTTTCATCATATACAATATCAAAATTCGATTAAAATACAAATGTAATGTTACACTATCGATTTTATAACAATCATTATCATCATAATACCCAAATACATTTCAGGGTAAAAATATAATTTTTATTGAAAGATGATGTTAAATGATTTCAACAAAAATTATACGAATATGAAAGACATAATAATTGTTTATGAAATGCATGGAATGTCAATGTAATGAGTTATAAAATCATTAAATAGTAAAAATAAATGAAAAGACGTGTTACATGTGTATAACTCAACATCATGATAAAATATATTTTTCTAACAAAGTAATTATCATATTGTTCAATATTGTACGAACAAATACATTTTAAAAAAAAAAAAAAAAAAACAAATCAGCTGTCATTTCTGCATGCCATCACGCAATGCCGCCGCGCGACCAAAACATTATGCCCCCTCTCCAACCCGGCCGCGATTATCTGAAGCGTGCCTAATTGGGCTTTTCGATAAGTTCTTAAGCGAAAATTTCTGATTAATTCTATGCTGATCGCGCCTGAAACTGCGTCGCGTTGCAATTTATACCCGAGTCATGCGTGTACTTTGATTATCGAGTGCAACCTTATTAATAAATTTTTTTTGTTTCTTAAAATAAGTTTTTCCTCCCTTTTTTTCCAGCAAATAGCTCTTTAAGCGGAGAGACTCGCAATCTTAGTAGTGGAAGACAAGACGGCCCTAGAGCTTTTGGAGCGCGGACACCTCAAGGTCGAATGGGTATCGTGCAGAGTGCGAAGAAGAGTCATTGTCTTGCGCTGCTTTAGGTGCTTTGGATACGGCCATGAGGCGCGCGTATGCAAAGACCCGGATAGTTAGTAAAACAAAGGACACCGGAAACCTGGCTTCATTATCCCGGCCTCTATGTATGCTCGATACTGCAGGAAAAGTCCTTGAAAAGCTCCTGCAGCTACGAATCCTAGCGGCTGTACACGCAGTTGGAAACCTCTCGGATCAGCAGCACGGCTTTCGCAAGGGACATAGCAAACTCGATGCTGTTTACAAGGTTATCGAGATAGCAGAGCAGGCGTAAACAGGAAACCATCTCTCCATGATTGTTACCCTTCTTGTAACCCTCGACGTAAAGAATGCCTTTAACTCGATGAGCTGGCATGACACTCTTCATGCCCTCAGAATGAGATTCAGGGTTCCAAGCTACTTGATGCGCATGATAGAAGATTATCTCAGAGATCGCACTCTACAGTTCGACACGGAAGACGAACTGATCCATTTCCCGAAAATGGATCGGAAATTGTACAGAAAAGGCAATCAACCTCGGACAAAAACGCAAAAAAACTGGCAGTGGTCCTAATGATATCCACAATCTAACGGAATATGGGGAAAAAATTCTTAAAATAAAAGGAATTGTCTCTTTTTAAGGAGATAAAAATGTAGAAGAATTTGGAATTAACGTAATTAATTTATGTTTATGTATTTAATAATTTAAAATTATTTCCCTTGGCTCATTATCCCTTTCAGCCTACTAAACGTCTATCTTAACCAATTGTATGTGCAAAAGCCTTAAACGCTTCTGCTTTATAATTAATTTTAGTGTTATAAGAAGGAGTTATTGAAATATTTCAGTAAATATTAAAACATTTGAAAACCATTTGACTCTAAGTCATGATTCAACTTCATGATTCGACAAAGGTCACGATATTGATACACAAGATTGATATACACGCATTAAAAATGTGTATTTAATTTATGAATGAGAATTTCCCTTTTCAAGAGATAATGTGTTACATATTAACTTTATATTACCTATTTTAAACCATATTGTATATTAATATTGTTTTTGTAATTGTAATGCAGCGAACAAATGGATCCCTAAGCAATCTACAAACAGAACGTGGATGTAACTATACAGTTACGTCACAACACATGAATCGTCCCTCGAAACGTATTTGCATGCCAGGAGATATTGGCATAGCACTGCCAAGCGGTCTACCTCATAAAAGCAATTTTGATACCATCTTTCCCGAAGGCAACGAAGCAATTACTGTAACATGAGATGATGAAAGTTCAAGATCTTCGACTTTATCAAGTAAAGACAGTTTTACAAAAAAGAATGTTCCTGTCACAAATGAAAATAGTTCTAATATTGAAGTTAAAAAATTGATGGCATTGCTGAAAGAAGTAAAGGAATCAAATGAAAAGATTTATGAAAGTAATGCCATAATTTTTGAAAAACTTAAAACAGTTTCTTCCGCAGTAGAATGTCTACTTAAACTGGAAAAACGTTTGGAAGGTTTAATAACCAATCCTTTAGATGATTGAAAGAAATTAATATGAGCACGTTTGTTTGGTAATTGCACTGAAACACATTTATTTTATTTATTAAGCAATGAAGCAGTATACAATCTAGCTCCATTATTGATCATTTTTAGATTCACGCCGTGATTAAAAGATCTGACTATTTCATAATAAAAAAAGTATTATGACAAATGAAACATAAACTCAATTTTTTTCAAACTATTTTATGTTTACCAAATGTTTTTTTTGTAGCTGAATCTGTATGAAATCATATGAAATTTCATATCATTTCATATAGATTCAACTATACGAAGAAAATTAGACATTTTCCTACTAATTCGAGATTAAAAACAAAAGTTAGGAAACGCCTGGAAAAGTGGAATAGAAATTTTTATGGAGAGTTTAGAAATGTCCATTGAAAATTAGGGAAATTCTGAGGAAAAGTAGGTTATCTTAATTTAAAACTAAGAATTTATATTTTAATGTTT
>JABFQD010002724.1:0-14592 GCA_022817045.1 Psix sp. ZL-2020
GCACCTACAAATCCATTTTGATAAATGGCAGAACGGAGGTTCAGGTTAGATGATAAAGGCCGATGCGCAACTTTTAAATTCAAAAACCGAGCTTTAAGCTCTATTAGAAAAGTCGCGCCATCTATCTCTAACGCCCATACGTGCGAGAGAGAAACTTCACCTAATAAGGTTAAACAATACTTTTGTAAATAAATTAGTGGATAAAATTATTTCTTAGTGACAAACAGTGAGAGCGGTTAATTTTAAGAAGAATTCGATCATAAACCAACCTTAAACAATGCATCGTTTCAGAGTTATTAATTATTTGAACAAAACTAAATAATCACAAATATTAATTAATTTAATAATTATTTAAACAAAGTGAAGCGATAGAACGAAGTGGGAGACGTGTCCGGACATGGCCATAGCATCAGGGAGGTCGGAGAAACAATAATAACAATTTAAAAAGTTAAATACCTATATAATAAACCGTTGCAAATATGAAATTATTAGCGACTCATTTGAAAAAACTGATTAATAAAACATCTCAGGAGTGACCGTACAAAAGATATTCACTCATCAACCACTATAAATTGTTCTTGCGTGAAGAGATAATCAATTAATTAATTAAACATAAGTAATGCTAAATTGCAAACTCAGTGTGACCATTGCAATCGAACGAGGCGTCAGAATCAGGCAAACGCGAGGTCCTGAATTCAATTATCACATCAGTTTTGTCAAATTCGATCAAATAAGTAACAAATAAGGAAAAATATAGAATGTAAATAAACAATCGCCAAGCGCTAATAATTATTTTTTAAGACTCTCCAACGAAACAAAACGGTGGAAATGATTCTGGGCAACTTAAAGAACACACCCCTAACAAAACATCATTAACTTAGCCTACGGTAAAGGAAATATTAATGACTACAATTGTTATTAAACAATCATTAATAACATTTAAACCCATTCGAATTTAACCCCGTGCGACACACCATTTTAACGGGGATTCCATAAGAAATCGATTCCACCTATTCATTTTGATCAAAATTAATTATTTGAACAACATTAATTTTCATTGGATTATGAAAATTAGAGGGAATCGAATTTCGGCAAATCGACGCATTTTCCTTTAAAAGAACAAGCTTGCGGAGCAGCAAGCCAGTAGTTCCCAAGAGCTTGACGCGGTAAGGCGGCTGAAAAGTCCCTTGACTCAATGAGCGATAGGACCTGGTGCAAACCAAGTCCCGCGGTGGTGCGGCTGAGAAGTCCGCCACTAGACGTGGCTACAGGGCGGCTGAAAAGTCCCCTTAAAGCGTCGTGAGGTTGTTGGGGCGGCTGAAAAGTCCCCCGATACTGTCGCTTTGCCGGTTCTCTCGTTGTTGTTTGGGCGCTTGAGTCCAGGCAACACGGGTCTACACCGTAGCTGAGAAGCCCGGGTGGAGCTGGGACGAGAACCGACACCTGGGTGGTCACTTGGTGTCACTTTCCTGGCAGAAATACGCGGCGGCTGAAAAGTCCCGGTTTCGTCTGCCCGAAAAGTGCTGGCCACTCAGGTGAAGGGTATCGGTAGTGACCCGGTGACCCAAGAGGGCGATTCGTAGTGCGGCTAAAGAGTTCGTCGAGAATCCACCTTGAGGTGATCCCGGACACTTAGAGTCTACTGAACACGGGAGAATTGCCTGCTTAGCTTAGAGGGACGGCAATTTCTTTTAGTGCCAGGTGTTTCGAGACAGAACCAGCCATCACTTGCAGATTTCCTTCCTTTTCTTTTATTTTGTTACTAAGTAAGTTTGAGTTTCTTTTTTTTTTTTTTTTTTTGTTCATTCCCTTTTTCTTTTATTTTATGTTCTTTCTGTTCAATTATTTTAAATTGAGCTTAATTAGACTTTTTTCTTTAACTTCATATTACTATATTCTTTTTTGTATTCACTTAGACACATTTGGGCCTTGGCACGTCTGACGCCGCCTCAAACTAAGAAAAGCCTATTACATCTTTTGGAAAAGAGCGAATGTCTCAAGTTATCCTAACTATATCAAGTATTCTTATTATATATTACGATAATTTTTAATGATGGCGTCCCAAAAATAAAGTATTAAGTGAAACATTAAATCAGTTAAACTCAAAAAATTGAATGCTGAATATATAACAAATTTTAGTAGAACACATTTACTAAATCATTTGCATGAGATTCATTAATCAACGAATGAGACATTTGAATAAACATGATTGAAAAAATTAAACATTATTCTTGGAACGTAATGAATGAATTCAAGTAATTCATTCGTAGTATGAATTTCGTATGAATATTCGTAGTAATTCATTCAAGTCGTAGTCAAGTAATTCAAAACTCTAATAAAAAATACACTCTCCTTTTCGTCGTTTATTACTAATTATTAATGAAACTTCGAACAATTACTGTCCAAAAACTTAGATTTATAAATATGTGTTTGGGAAAATGAAAAAAATTCCACGTGTCCAGACCTGAGACCTGGTAAGCTGTTGGGTGTGCGTAGATATAAATGATTGATGAGGACGGGGAAAACGGTTCTTTGCTTGAACCTAAACCAGGCTCTTCACGGCAAATCAGACGTTATAATTTTAGGAACGTAGTTGCTTATTAATCATAATTTTCGTCTTTGTTCCTTTTTTTCTGTTAAAATGTGCGTAGTTATCCACGTGTTTTACACGAAAATGAGCCATCCTACCAAATCCTCAACTGACCAACATAAATATTTCTACATGTTTATAAAAAATGTGTTACGTATATAAACAAGTATATTAATAATTAAACAAAAGATGTCTAAGCAGTTTAAAAGTTAATTGGATTAACCTTGAACATACCTCTGTTCTTCTTGATTAAAGTCCATTTAACGTTCCATCTAAAGTCCATTTTTAATGTTCAAAAAATGATAAATTTTCATAATCCAAGATAAAAAATATGAATTTAGTGGGCAATATTTTTCCGTTTACGCGTTCAAAGTGGGCAAAATTTTTATCAAAATTTTTGTTTTGTTTACTGGTTGTTTACACTAAGTATATCTTTTTTTCATAACTTTTTTTCATGACATTTTAAAAGAGGAGATTTTAAGCTTTAATTTTTTCAAAAAAAGAACCAGTTTTGATAAAAATTACGGAAGACAGAATGTGTTGAAAAATGGTAAAATTTCGACGGAATCGGGGTGTTGCTTTTTTTGGACCAGTGCATTGGGTATATTTGAGTATTGTTCGAGACCCGATCGGCAGGAGTTTTTCGTTTCTTTCTCTTTTTTTAATTTTATATTGATCCTTTTTTGTTTTTAATAAAAGTAATTTAAAATGAATTTTAATTGTACCAGTATCTATTTTCCCGCTTTTCCGCTCCTCTCTTCGGTCCCTGCATCGCACTATGACAGGCTGCGCGTGCGAACGGCGCAATGGCATATTTTCAATTGGAGCACTTGCCTGCAGGAGCTGTCAAAATCAGTGCCAATTTTGGCCTCCGCCGCGCCGGAGGTATTTTTCTCGCCGTCCTTAACGTGGCAGTTAGTTGCTTCAAAAGTGACTATATTTGGCTACATAAGCCACATCACAGCTCCCACGCTCAATGCAGGGATTTGGGTAGGCAATTTTCAGGGCCTTTATTGACTCACCTTTATCCTCTACATTCGTGGCTTATCTTTCTTTTTTTCCTTTCTAGGCTTGAGATTTATCTGGCATGACCAGAAATCTCGCCTTTATTGTATCACCGTGGGTCTCGCAGCGGCCGGTGTTCCTATCCTATCATACAACGAGAAAAGGGTTAATTTATTTTCTTTGATTATTTTAATTATTTATTTATATTTGTGTCGTCTGCTGTGGGAGCAACTCCTTGGCTTGTAACATTTGCACATGGTTGAAGTGTCGTTGATACACGACCTCCCATAACCGTCGATAATTTAAACTTTTAAAATTAAAATTAAATTCACATATTTAGCGTTTTTATTTTGATTTGAGCTGTCCTTGTTTGCTGCACCGGTCGGATATTGGTGCTTCTCAATCTCGTAAGTTGAAATAAAATTAAATATAATTTGGAGCATTTTGCTCCGTTTTATTTTTTATCAGCGAGTCAGCTGATTTTAATTTCGGAATTTCGTGTCCAATTATTGTTGACGTTCGTATACATCTTTGTCTTTCGTGTCGAAAAATATATTACGCTCTTTTTTCTATTATTTTTAATTTCCATCATTTTTTAATTAAATGATCGGCCGTCAATTCTGGTTGTAGAATTTGTCGGTTTTACGATCGCGCGAAACTATTTTAACCGAATCAGCGCTTTATATTTATTTAAATGTTAATAAAAATTGTTAAATTTTACACACAATTTTTCTGACAAAAATGTTGAATATGAAATTTATTAATTGATCCTTCGAATTTATTGTGCTTTGCACAAGTATCTTGCACATATTTTCATTCAAAATTATGTAAAAATTAATTTTTAGTTTACTGATTGTTAATGAATAAGTTGATAATGACTTTCACTGATAGAATAAATACATTTTCACCTATATAGTAGTAACTTCATATTATTCATTACCTAATCGATTTACGAAGTAGCACTTATATTTAAAAAATATAAACCCAAAGGAAAATTACTAAAAAGTTCTTGTTACGTCAAATAAATATGCACAATTGTTTCACATGTACATGATTCTGAGATTCTGAAATTCAAAAACTATAATTAAACATAAGCTTTATATACTGTCATTGGTTACAGATTTTATTTTATTTATGGTCATCATTACAGCTTTTATGCCTATTAGTATTGCAACGATATATTGTGATCACAACATGGAAAACTTTATATTTTATATGAGGAAATTTTGTGTACTCAAAAGTAATTACTCATTTCTTGTACATTGTATTTGCTGTGTGACCGGCTTCTTCTTTGCTGCTCTTATAACTATAAACTATATTTATATATTTTGTCTAGCATTTGCTACTTTCTATATTAATTTATATCACCTTCAGTATGTGCAAAATTTAATTTTATTGAAAATTTGTGGAATAGGGATGTTGAAAATTATTTAAATTGAACAATACTTTCAGAAAAAAAGTGTTATGTATTGGATTGTATAATACATTTGATAGAAATCATTTCTCTTCTGAATCAATTCTCAAATATTGTATAATTGAACATAAAATTCTTATAAAGTAATTATATAACCAATAGTATATATCTTAATCTTTTGAATATAAATTATTTATTGTTTCAATGATGTTACAGCTAGTCAGACTGTCATGAAAATACTGAAATGCAATTTTTATTAATATCGTTCTATTAAGTTGTTTATTTGGATTTCGAATATTTTTTTATGGCATCATTTTTAATCTACTGTAAATGAATTATTCGTGATAAAAATTAACGTTTAAGGAATATAAATAAAATAATCATTTTTATCAGTGTAATAAGTGAAACACAGTGCATTTGAATATTGGTTTATTTAAATGTGAACATGCAGTTTTTTTAAAACTTAGTGCCATTTTGATTGAATCATAGTGACTAAATTACTAATATTTGGAATAAAGTGGAACCTAAAACAATGAATGGTAATTATGAAAATTAATTTTCTGGTAATTACAAAATATATTTTTTTCCAACAAAAACTTAGATTATGAAAAAATTATATAATTTATTGCTCTTGACAAAAAAGTTCCCGATGTCAATCAATCGTTTTAATATAATTTATATTTGCAGAACAATTATTTTTTTTACAAAAATTATCAATAAGTACCTAGCATCATATCTACACTAATATTTTAAGTATGAGTTTTAAACTTTTTTTCACAATTGAGCATTAGTTATAGTTTTGGACACGATGCAACTATTAAAGAATAGTTGAAAACGAGATCATAATGAAAATATTCACACAAAGAGATTTACACAAATAATCATCAAATCAGATCGTGAAAGATACTTTCATTGAAAGGAATTACATTTTACTACCTTACCAAAGTACTAGTAGTGAATATTCTTTGAGAGGATTTACGAATAAGATGAAAATACATATTGATTAATAGTTATATAGTTAAGTTTGTTATAAATTGAAAAAAATCAAATTAAATGAACGTATAAAAAAACGAATTGTATAATAATAATTTAAAAATTAATGTTAATAAAACAAAAGTTAAGTCTTCTTCAGTTTATCATATAAATGAAATGAAAATTATGAAATTGAAAAGACGTATAAAGAAAACTATGGGAGCTACTAGTAGCCAAGAAATAAAAATTTTAAAATCTTAGTTAAGGAGCTTATTAGTGAGTTCCCTTGCCTCACACTTTTGTGATGCTTGTTTTGAGTGAGTCTCCTTGCTTCTCACTTTTAGGGTGCTAAATCTTTTTTTCAATGGAGAAAATGTTTGAATTGAGCCCCTTCGTGTTCCTAACAATATGCCGCTCGATGGTATGTACTTGTTGTGACATTTTCCAACATCTTTGGAGTAATAATGTTCAATACAATACATTTAGCTCATCCAGATGTCAGATTTTGTTCCGTAAACTCTATGTTTTAGATGACTTTAATAAAAATAATAACAAACATGCAATAGCCATTCTATTGCACCTTTTTGACCTAGCAACCTTCTCGGAAAAGTTTCGTTCCAGCAAATTACGAACGTTCAATACAAAATGGACTTGAGTTCCGTCTTGTTGAAACCACATATCGTGAAATATCCGTACTGATATTGTACATATGACAAGTATTATCTGATCTGTCAGTAAAGCTACGCATTTCTCAACATTCAGATTACTGTAGATAATAAAAATCCTAGCCCAAACATCTAGTTTCTCTAGATACTGAATATGACTGTCTTGCATCCAACATGGATTTTTAATGCTCCAACATGAGATATTGTGTCGGTTGACCGCGCCAAATAAAAAGTGGTGTCGTCTGAAAAGCACGTCCAGAAAAAACCTATCGTTTCATAGATATCGATGCATTTTCTCTTTACAATATTAAATTCTGCGATCCCACAAAGATTTCAGAGGTAAGTAACAAATTTACCTCCCCCCTCATCCCTCGAGCTAGGGGATGGGAGGTTGAATTTAGGGTCATTAGATAGCTTTTCAAAAAATATTGACTAACTAGTGTTTTCTCTCCTAATCCAATGACCATTTCGTGAGATACTGCATGCTGTCACAGCAACATCTTGAATAATTTGGGAAAAATGGTTCGAACAAAACTTTCTTATTATTTAACACAAAAACCACATCTGCAATGAAAAGCAAGGGTTACCAACGAGTTTATTGAAGCTATCTCCGTTCGACCCCCAAGGGGTGGGGGCAAAAGTTCGAGATCAATATTGTTTAATAGATTTTTAAAAAATAGTTTATACGCGGTTCTTTGTTTCTCCGATTCAATACAGATTTGTTGAGATATGTGACCGTTCCGGGACTTCAAAGTCACACTCTATTTCCTAAATGATTGGAAAAAAGAAATATCTTATCAAATAGACATTTGGCTAGTACATTGAAAGTACATAGCTTTTAATAATAAAAGTCTACCAAATGACACAATTCTATAAAACATCTAATTTCATCATAACTTACAAGCAGGTGATGTTCAGTTTTACAGCAAATCAATTCTGACTCGGTAATGGAAACCCCCATACACAATGACGCACCACCGGTCTGTGGGCATGTGCAGTGCAATACGGTCAAAGCTCACTTCTCTTTTAGAATTATAATTGAAAGCATCTCGAGCATTGTTATTGTACTTGACAAGTTTTTACTCTGTGTAATTACTCTTTATTTGTTGAACAGATTCTCATTAGAAAATGAATCCTAAAGCCGTACAAAAAAATTGAAATGATTCTGATTTATGATGAATGTAAAAGGAATGTTGACGATGCTGTTGCCGTGTATGCTTAGCGTTTTTCAGTTAATGTTCGCTCACATTTTTATTTATAAGGTTGTAAATGCTATCATCTCTGATGGCAACGTACAACAACAACAAAATTAAAGCGGAGAAGAACTATTAATGAAGAAATCCATGTCATTTCAACAAAGAGAAATATCGACAACTTTTAAAAGAATTACTTCCCATACTACTTGACAATGTTACCTTGAACATTTGACAAATTATGTGGTTTCAGCAAAAAGGTTTTTCAGCGCATTCTCTAAATGTAGCACGGGAGGTAATAAATCGTGATTATCATGGACAGCGGATTAGAAAAGGCGACCTAATTCACTGGCCTCCTAGGTCGCTCGATTCAACATCACCTGACTTTTTCTCACGAGGTTACCTAAAAAATAATATTTATCAGAAAGTGTTAACAAATCGTGAATACTTGAAACAATGCATAAGAAACGCTTGTACTAAAATTTAAGCAAATATATATCCTTTGAGAGGATTTAGCAAATATGCTTCTATCCTGTGTACAGTCATTTCACAACAGCTTCGATAAGTACATTAAAGTTGAAGGTCCATTTGAAATTCGCAAGTTGCCCCACCCCCACTCCCAGGGGGTGAAGGTGACAGGTCGGGATTGATATTATCCAATAGGCACCTCTGAAACAAACAAATTTTATTCAAAACATTTTTTGATACGATTCTTAGTTTTCAAGATATTGAGTTATCTCAAGATAAAAAAATTCACTCTATATGTGACGAGATATTCCTTCTTTCGAATCATTTCTAGCGTTTTTGTTATGTTCTTATTGCAGCACTATCTATCTACCTAAAAGGATGTAGTTTTTCCTAATAAATCTAAATCTGCAATAAAAAATAGAGGTTTCCTTTAAGATTTTCATATCACCTCCCATCCACCCTTGAAGGGTGGGGTTTGGGAGTCGAGTTGTCTATCATTAAATGGTTCCTGTCAAGACGAACAAATTTTATCAGAATTTTACTTTCACAATCGTATTTTTTTAAAAAGTAATGATTAATGAAATTTTATTTTGTATTGGTGAATAATTGAAATAACGTATATGACATTATTACGCATATTTTTTTGTATCAAAATTTTTTATTTATAGATTCCCGTTGAAAAATAATCATGTTGAAATTCTCACAAAAAAAATTATATCAGTTTTTTCATTTGGAAATAGATACGTCTATTGCATTCTACCTAAAATTGAGGGACCAAATTAAAAACTATCAAAGGAAAACTACCCAACAAATTATGTCATTTTGAAATCTGCGTAAAGCGAAAGAGACGGTCAAAAGAGAGATTTCGATTTACAACCCGCAAATAAGTAAATCTAGTTCCCATTTACGAACCTAAATGCTTATACAATATATGGTATATATATGTACTTATGAACTTATACATCTAACTAAAATCATTAAAAAATTTTATGTTGCAGTAAACAAATCGTGCATCGATCAATTAGAATGGTTAAATTTGAATACAGAACCATGAGATGCTGTACAAAATCATTGGAAGAAATTGTTTTTTTAAGAATAAAAAGTTTAAAACGAATAACTGGAAATGTGACAGATATATTCAACGAAAGGTTTGTTTTGAAACAAACGGACAAATATCTACTTATAAGTGAATTGCTTCAAACTTTTGTACACCACACAACCTAAAATTGAAAATACAATGAAAAATATTTGTATAAACTATTATATTATTATTTTTATTTTTTAGATCGAATGGGATTACAGTGATATTCAAAAGATGCGTCGAATTTCTTTATTGAATGGCCTGCGTTCGAGAACAAAATACATCAAATACTGAAGACTAAAATCTCCAAACATAATTCTAAATAAAAGTTTTATTTTTCAGAATTAGAAAGCATTATTTTGCTTACAATTTTGCCCGTGATTTGTGCCCTCGCATATATAATCAGAATAAATATATCGAAGTATTCGAGACCATCTGCTTCAGAATCAATTAATTAATTTATTTGTCGTTTAAAAATAACCAAAACTATTTATTTGTTTACATATATCGCCGTCATTTGAATAAAATATCGATTAATGAATTATTAATCGTAATGCCAATGTGATCTTAAGCGTGGAATTAGATTGAGAAAAAATAAGTTGTACGGCTTTAAGTAAATTGTACAACCTTATTTTATTGTTGTTGGACCGGATTTGTATGGTCTAAAGTATGTGTACGTTTGCCTCGAGGACGTATCATATGTAATCAACGATATTTTAACTGCGATAGATATATGCTATAAGATTTTAATATACATAATACTAAATAAAAGGTGAACCAAACTGGTAACTTCTACAAAATAATAGTTTCAGACACGAAATACAGTGAGATTAAAAATTAATATAATATGGACAAAAACATTATATCAGTTATGTATTTAGAGGAAAAATTGAAAAAATACTTAATTATTTAATAACATTACGGTTATTTAAGATGTTTCAATGCTACATTTGTCTCGATTTCTTTCATGCAATCAAACAACTTATTATGTATCTAAACTATACACATAAATATGAAAGAAAAATAGATTTATTTGCAAAAACTAAATTTGCAGTCGTGAATATAGTGATAAATTCATTTTTAAACAACATTTAGCTGGTGAACACGGAAGTGACCAAACCACAACTGTAGTAATTGATAAAGCCGCTGTAGGCACTTGTAAAATTATTAATAGTGATTTTCAAAATATTGAAAGTGTTAATAGTGAAATGAATGAATTAGATCAAATGTATGAAATAGTTGTATATTTAGGAATTGTAACTGATTTTGAAATTTTTACTCAGAATGTAGTAACAGATTTGAATGAAGAGTCAGCTACATATTTTCGTTTATTATATAATAAGAATAATTTTTCTTGAAAAGAAGTACGAATAAAATGAGGGTCTAAATATTGATTTTATTCAGAATAATGTTTTATCGAAACTTTAATATAACATTACGACAATTCGTGAGAAGAACAAATCAAAAGATGATAAAAAAAAGTACAATGAATAATGTTATAGACCAATATAAAAATCCTTTTGAAAATTTATCGACTGAATATAAACGTATACAAATTTTAAAAGGAAGTAAAGTTTTCATTGAATCACACTCATTTATTATAGGTAGTGAAAGACAAGCAAGATATATAATTGATGATTTCAAAGATATTTCAAGAAATATTAAGAGTCAATTTATTTCTATTAAAAAAGTCTTCCAAAATTTATTTCTATTGCCTAATTTTCTAAAACCAATTTTGGACTACAACCAAATTTCAGGGAATGATGAAAAGTACGTGATGATTTCTAATTATCATGTACTTAAAAATCGCTTTTGGTATTGCATGATTTGTATAATGATGTTTATCAATATGATTTTCCAAAATTAATTCTTTATTATATTACAAATAAAAATTATTTCTCACTGCAAGACTTATATAATCGATTAGGTGAATTCAATTATAGCATTAATAATGCTAGAAACCGTGAACTATTTTTGAGTAGATATCAATGAATACATAGAAACTAGGATACATAGCGTCTGAATCAATTTACCTTGTTAAGTTTTTTGACCTTTTAATATAAGTTAAAGTCACTTAAGAAGATATACATTGGAACTTGTATATTTGCTTACGAAAAATAATCGATATTGTAATGTCCAATTCTATAACATTTTCTGACGTCAATAATTTAATAGAACTAATCATAGAACATCATAAACTGTACATAAACTTATTCAATTCTAGACTGAAATATAATTATCATTTCTTGTTATATTATTAACGAATTATATTTGGAATAGTGTCTTTTATTAACATTTAGTGTATGCGATTAGAAACAAAACATAAAGTGTTTAAAACGAATGTTCATATAATAAATTCTTATGTAAATTTAGTTTATTCATTAGCAGTGAACAGCAATTAAAATTAAGTTACAACTAATAAATCTTAAATATTTAGACAAAGAATTATATTTCGGTCGTTAAAATAAAAATTCAAACTCAAAATTGTATACCTTCTTGTACGCATCTTGAGAACAATGTAAGTTTGCAATTATTATTGTGCTTACAATGTAAAGATGACAAAGAAATTTCGAAAAAAAGTGCAACTGAAATAGAAACACTTCTGTATTTCTTCCACTACTCAATCTTATGATAGAAATATTCATGTAATAACAAATTAATTTAATTGTAATATAAACATTTATGAATAAATATGTAACAATGTAATGTTATTTTACAATGAAAACAATTTTTTTACCCTGAATTCGTTTTTATATGAAAGAAATTATTTAGTTGAAAGAAATACAATTTATATTAGTATGACTAAAAAATTGAATTAAATATACCGAATTTTTTGTATCTGAATTTAACTATTGAGGAAGTTGAACTGAATATTATAGTCATTATTATGAGACAAAATTTTTTCACTCACTGAAACATTTCATCATAGAAACAGTATAAGTTAATTAAATAAACCATTTGCTTTGGTTATGTATAATGAAGATCAAGTTCGCGTAACAAAATTTTTAGTTATTCTAAAATAAACCTTATACTTAATATAACTAAATATTTTTTATCCCTTGTATCTCATTTCCAAAACCGTACAGTTTAGTATTTGTAACCAAAAGCTTAGTTGTGTAATATAGAAAAAAATTCTTTGGTTTAAAAAACTGAAGTTTGATTATCTTAACCAAATATCTTTCTGAGTGGAAAGAGACGAAAGAAGAGTCCTTTGCCTTGAGACGTAGTTATTGAGATTATTTTTTCGTTATTTACATTTCAATGTAATGTTTAAGCCAATTTAAGTTGGATATTAAGTTAAACTTTATTCTACAAAATCGGTTCCATTATAACGGTGCGATTTTTGCACTCACTTAGTAAAATTATTCAGTTCAATTTACCAAATTATTTGATTACCTTTTTTTAGTTACCCATACTAAAAAATTCAGGCGCCTGAACGAAATAGTTAGTTAATAGGACGAAATTCAAATTACAGTTTAGTAGGGAATACTATTCTTTTGGTTGCATGACTTGTTAGGCATACTAAATTTTTTGTTGGAAAATATAAAATAATTTTATTGTCAATAAATATAAATAGTTACTGAACATATATTTGCAATATTTATGGATATTTTATTATTATCAATAGCATATTAATATTTTATTAAGGGTTTGCATTGAATATTCGTATGTGTTATGTATAAAAATTATGCAAGTATAATAGAAAAACTATTTTTCATAAATTAATAAAATACTTATTATCTAGTATTAAATATTTAAAACAAATTTCTTAATATTATCAAAAAATAATTATAATAACAACACTGTGCAACACCCGACGAATCGCAGAGATAAAATTTCGATATTCTTATAGAATATCATTTCGCGAACACAGTGGTAAAATTTTTTTTTCGTTTTGGCAAAACAAAAAAGATATTGATGTTTAAAAGCAAACAAAAAGTGGACGACAACCATTCCATTTTTTTTACGCAATATAGAATTTTACTCTGAACCTAGAAATATATATAATTATATATCTAACATTTAAAAAACTTCTAAAAAGTTGAAAAATATTGTCAGAATTTATCAATAGAGAAAACTAATGACTTCCAGTACCACCTGTAAAACTAAAAGTCAAAATATCTGTTACCTACTAAATCGTAGATACATGAAAAAATGCAATCACATGTGCTATCTATTGGTCTGGTTGTCTTACGAGACATACTAGTTGGAATATTAGTTTCCCAAAACGCGCATTTATTTCTAACAATGCTGGTAAAAACTTATAGCTTTCTCTTTGACCTGATATTAAAGAAAACCTTTTCTTGACAAATCGTGTTTTTCTTGACGACTTCCTCAGTCGAAAACAAATCGCCCAGAATCCAGAGTTTAAAAGCAATTTGAGTACAAAATTTTTTTACAATCTAAAACGTTTGTTTCAGTAAATTTGAAAAACCAAATAAATAAACTTAAAACAAATAAATATATTGTACAAAATAAATAAAATAAATTTAATGTATGAAATAAACTAAATAAACATAATAATAAAAATAAGCAATATTAACAGAATACATTAAATTTATCAAATTAATAAAATAAAAATTATAAATTAAATTAACAAAATGAATAAGATCAAAGAAATAAACCCATGTGGAAATTTCAGTATGGCCCAACACTGGCACAGCATTGCCGCCATTATTGCCAATATTGGCGTCAATACTGAGCCATAATTGTTTTGTTTGTCTTTAAGTCCTGAATCTGTACTGAAATGATAACCTCAATAATAGTATGGGCCAACTTTCATTTTGATACAGATGTAGTATTATTTTACAATTGCGACAGTATTGCCTTAATACTTGTAAACAATAAAACTCTTTCACCATAGCTAAGTGAAGAAATGATTAACGTCTGCAGTACTACGACCCGGCCGTTGATCAACTTAGTTAATTCTGGTTTACAATTCACCAGATGAATTGCATGATGTCGTTAAATAATGTTAGAACTAGCTAGAAAGTATTTATCTGAGATCTATTCATTAACAGATCAATATTAACATAGTATCATTACATAATAGTATTGGTAATCAGCCAGTGTAGAATGGGTATTGACTGACCATTGATTTTGTACAAAATCATTACTGACACAGCAGCCAAAACTAAAAAAAATTATTTTGTTATTAATTACTTATTTTGTTATATATTTTTTAAAATTTGTTTTATATTTCT
>JABFQD010002725.1:0-14585 GCA_022817045.1 Psix sp. ZL-2020
AAAATAATTAATTAATTTCTTTTAATATTAATTATTTTAATTAATTTCGTTCTTTCTACAATAACTACCGCCTGATGACTCACCACGTGTAACCTAACCTCACTTTTTCTCTTATTTCCACTCAACCGTTTCCACACTCCTACCACTTCACACTTACCACTTATTTCTTCCTTCGAACCCTTTGCTCTCTTTTTCTTTATTCCATCTCTCACTTCCACTGCACGAAGCACTTTTCAACACACCGGTACTAACCTCTCTTTTTCTTTCCTTACACTTTACTCCTTTTCTATCTCTGTCCCTAATCCTTTCCTTTCGCCTTCACTTGTATGCCTTCTTTGCTGCTCACTCTCTCTTCCACCCACTTTACTTTCCTATCTCACTTCACCCACCACTATAAAAAACACAACAAAGCGCGAGCCAAAATAGTCCGTTCGAGAACCAAACCTAACCCACATTCATTCACTATTATTATTCTTTGCCGAATAGCCTGGATCCCTTATCTCCGTGTTTTCGTTGCACGACATATCAATTCCGCTTTACTTATCAGGCTTTATTTTGCAGGCTTTCTGTTTTTGATTTGGGTCTCTTAATCTTACCTTTGCCACATACAGCGGTTGGTGATTCTGATTATTTGCGTTGTAATTTTTATTAAGTGTTATTTTGCCCGTGCTAAATGGCGAAGGGGCGTTGGCCGGGGCCTTGTCAGGTCTAACCAACGTTACAGTGTCTCTTCTATTACGTTATATACTTTTGATGATTTCCCAATAGAAAGAAAAAATATATTATTATTACTTGATAATGAAGGTTTATATCGATTTTAATATGATGTGGTACGGCGCCGTTGGTTACACGACCACCACTCGCTCTTCTTTTTTTATCTTCCCGACGAGCAGGAACTTAAGTTCCTTACAATACAAACTATCAGTTCGAATATAATCTAGTTTATTCATTTCTGTATTGTTAGTAATAGTTGGTCGGGTTTTGATACTTGTTGGCGCCTTAAATGCAAGTACTGCGGCTTATGCATTCATTCGCCCGGAGCAATTCAGACACTGACCCACGTATGGTCCGGTTACACTCAAGCCCGCTCGTATCGCGAGTTCGAAGCAGTGCTGATCTGAGGTTCGAATTGCATTGGCGTCTTTCACCGATATCGAGTCATCAACCGCATAACCAGCTAGAACCCCAAATTGACCCTCCTCACAGTCAACATACACCTCAGAAAAAATGAGCCTCTCTTCATCATATGCACCCTTTAAATGGCTTCATAATCGAGCGTGGTCAACAATTCACTAGTTTACGTGGCAAAAACTATTTGTCATTCTGATTATTACGACATTTTGGAACAAAATGCGTAAGCCCTAGAATTATGGTAATAGCGTGCAACAGACTTGTTTGCTCAAAGTGCACTCACCGTCTAAACGGCATTGTAATAAAAAAGTAATAATTCATATTAAATTAAAGTATTACATTTATCGCAAAATTATTGCAATATTTTTTATAATTCTTACAACATAATTGCTTAATATTTGTAATTTTTTGTGATATTTTGATGATTTTGAAATTTACTATTTTTAATTATTTATTTCACAATCATGGCAAAACTAGGCAAGGTTCAGCGAGCATATGTATAATTTCAATAAAAGCATATTTTTAGCAAGGTATCATTTATGAAATATTCATCGGATTAACAATCATCCAATAAATATCTGTCATATCGGCTACAGTAAATCGTCAAAGTATAATAACTTTTTTGTTCTCGGTCTAAACATTTCAATTTTTGAATTTTTCGAATTTTATTAGTTATGTTGTTAGAAATATTTTGTAATCCTTCTGGAAACATCAAGTAGAAAGGGAGTCTCGAGAATTTGACTATTCTTATATTTTATTTGGCAAAAATTATTTTCACACAAATATGCGACTGTAGTGTCATCTAAAAATTGATTACAGTAAATTATTTCACTTGTATTTCATGGTAAAATATCAAAATAAGTTTTTGATATTTGGTCCAATCCTGAGAGGGATTTCGTCACTAAAGGACGTGAAAGGAATACACTGCACTGAGACATGTCCAGGAAACGCTATCAAAACGTACTGTGAGAGGGGGATGAGGCGTTGGGAGAAAACAGTTCGTCGCGTGGAGTCGTTGCGAAATAATTTGTTTTTGCAGTATGAGTTGGAGAAGTCCAGACATGCGAACCCAGAGGAGATAACTCGACTAGGACCCCGGCCATAATACACCTCCCTCAGACGGTGAATCGCTCCCTATCTTTGGTCGTTTTAGTTCTTTCTTTAGGCGTAAGTGCAGACTTTTATTTTCAGTTTTGTATTGTTGCGGTATTGAGCTAAGTTTTTTTATCGATATTCTCTTTTATATTAATATCTACTATTCGAGTGATAATATGCATATTTGTCGATAGTGTGGAATTTTTCGAATAATTGCCAAAAGTTATTCATTCTTATGTCTATCTGAGATAATCTATTTAAGATTATCTTTGATAAATAAGGTCTTAGTCACTAATTTTTCGGAATCGATTCTCATTAGTTCTAAGTTACAATAAGAATAGTTTCGCTTCACTGAGCTAGTGTTCGTTTCTTTTTGGGTCTGGTCTCGTGGTGCTGAGTGCATATGACGATCCTTACCATTGTACTTCTAGTTGTGTAGTCGAGAACTAGTCGGTGGCGAAGGGACGGATACGGACGGATCCTTGTCAGGAACCTACTTATTATAGTCAATCCTCTTATACCGACTATAAAAATACTTATTTTCATACCGGTTTAAATACTGTTAACTAAAATTGGAGTTTTCATTCTATCGGAGGAAATTTTATCAATTAGTTTAAGTGAAACTTTCAAAAATTCGGTTTTTGAATTTCGAATAGAATATTGTGATATCATTATTTTGATTTTATCTATCAAAATCTTTGAATACTAGAAAGTGTGACTTGCGTATCGTATTTTTTTTTGTTTTCATGCAGTCCGACTCAGAAATAAATTTGCTGCTTGAAACTGATGTGAAGCAAGAAAATAAATTCAATGTTGATTTTCTTTTCAATCTTGACTACGGTAAAAATTGATCAAGAATTGACCAATTGAAGCTTCGCGACTAATGGTACTTTACAAATGAGACGCGTCCGGTTGGTAAATGCGTGTGTGGCGGAGGTCAATGGCGCGGAGCCAAAGACATTTTCGGACTCTGATCGTTTCACCCCAACGTCACGAAATTCAAACGATTCAACGGATGGTGCGATGTGCGACAGGACGAATCCAGATGCTACCTTGTTTACGACTCTGCCGGATAGTCAGCAGCCAAACTTGACAAATTCCCATATACAGCTTAACTCGCTACTTTCGATAGTTCAGCCGTCCGATACGAGGAAAAATTCATAAACGAATCTTCTTGTCTTGCGATGGGACGATTAGTCAAACGATACAACAGTTATCACTTCCTTGTAACAGGGTGCTGAGTTAACTATACCGCTGTCCTAAATAACACAAACCAGTGAACTGTTCGATATGGCGCTCATATCACGAGAACTTTTTTTAGTAGCACCGAACGGTACGCCGCCCCTTCGTATTTATTTCACCGCACCTTAGCGCTCTCAATTTGACTGCGAGGACAAATGAAGGGGGTCCCAGCAATGCCTCGTTACTACCCTATTCTTCGCCGTTCCCAAACTATATTCCATCACCAGCTCAGACGGCCTCATACGGAAATTCCAGAAACATATTCTCTTGAGCATCTATTCACTGGAGATTGCCTTCAGTTATGTCTACTCATCCTTACAATGGTCCGCCTGCTTTTCGTACGGACTCCATTCCAAGCCACCTAACATACTGCACATATACGACTCCAGCGCCGCGCAATAATTATCCGCCGTATAATTTGTATTCTATACCTTCCGAACTACGACTCTATCGTACATCTAACGTTATCAGCGCATAGGACATAATGCGCCATTGGAATATCAAATTTAGTCGGAAGAAAGATCCCGAGTTCTTCTTGCTGCGTTCGATAGAAAGCTGACAACTTATGCCACTTAAGAACCATAATCTCTTGGCGAGCATACCGTTTTGCTTTTCCGGCGTTCCGTTAGAATGGTTTTTTTGTGTCCGGTCGGAATGGCTGTCATTTGACGATTTAGTGGAAACTTTTTAACGATTTTTGAAGGAATCGAACCAACTTACCTTACGGGATGAAATTATCCGGATGAACGCAAAGCAAGAATGAATCGGTGGTTAATAACCTCATCTGCATGCATGAGCTATTTGCGCGCTCGCGACCCTCGTGGAGCGAATATGAATAACGACACTAAGAAAAATTAATCATGAAAAATTACTATTTAAACGGTACCCTAACCCTATAATACCTATCAACTCAAAAATTCCTGTGAATAACAGAAACCCCGAACGTTATCGATAAACTTGCTCTCCCGAAAGAATACAGTTTCACGCGAGAGCGTACCGCTAATTCGTAAACTACCAATAGTTCCTTTCAGATTGAAATTCCTTTCTCACTGAAAAACCGCACTGCTCTCATTATAGCCCAAGAATTTCCAATGTTGTCGTATGCCTGTTTATTTTGTTTAGATTTTCTTCCAGTATTTGGAATTAATGTAGACGTTCCCCGTACTTAGTGGAGTTTCTCAAAGAACCCTGACGCAATTTACTCTTTCGAAAAAGACGATCACCCGGTGAGTCTCGCGTGTTATGGCTTGGCTACACTCGATACTCGACAACATGAAAAATTACGACAGTTCTTAGACCACGAAATTCCAGTTTCGCCACCGTCCATTTGCTAGAATGCCTGATTATTTATATATTTCCTAATTAAAAACCAGAACAAAATGACACGTCTTATTTAGTATCTGATTAACATTATTATTATAAAAATATGCGATTAAAACAAACCCCCCCCCCTTCTCGACGGGTGGTGTTGTAAATGTTGAGATGATAGAGTATCGATATACGGAGAAATGACGTTCAATTGTTTTTTCTGAATGTTCTAAAAATTTGGCTGACGGAGAAGAAGAAGAAAAGGAGGAAAAAGACGTATCCTAAATATACGATTTGTATCGTTTTTTAAGATATTATATCTCGATCACAGATAGACCAAAATGAATTTCTTGTTAAATCTCATTTACGCGATGACGGTACCAATATAATGCGATATATAAACTTTTTTATATTTAATTGTTCTGTTAACAATGAACAATCAGCATTTTTTGTATCCGAAAAAGACGCGGTAATGCTGGCAGCACAAAAAAATTTGTTAAATTCCGTTTTTTGTACTTATCCAGAGACCTTACCGTGTCTCTTGATTTGTTAGTTCCAAATAAGAACAGATGTATTATTGTGATATCTAGCCAGAACATATGAGTGAAAAGAAAGATTTAACCCAAATTGCAAATGACGTTGCATTTGCATATTTGTATAATACCATATTAGCTAGATACCAAACAAGAACAGTTATATTTTTGTGATTTCTCATTAGAAATTTTAGAAGTAATGAGACATTTCATGCAAATTGTAAGTGGTGATACAGTCAGATATTTCTATGAAAATGCTTGTTTTCTTATACTTAATATGATCTGTCATATTTGTATAATTTCTAGTCATAATATTTTAGTGAATCGACAGATATAGTCTGAATTACAAATGACGCTGTAGTCGCATATTTCTATGTGTTTCGGCCAAATCAAATTTTCCTTTTTTCGAAATGTGTTCCGCATATTTTTATAACATAATATATTTTCTAACAGTATGTTTTCTCATCTCAAATTTGAATTTATGAATTTATTAGAGTTTTGATGATACAGGAAACTAAAAAAATGTACGTTTCAAACTCAGACTAATCTCGAACCTGCGTAACATATGTTCTTATCTAGGCACGTTTTGGGCCAGCATGGAACGACGATTCTTGCACAACAAAGAATGTCCACTGCAACCGGCCAAAAAAATACGATTCGATGCTTGCCTTAAGCGTGCATTTTTATTGTCAAATGTGTTGTATGTTTTTTAAAGTTTAAACAATTGAAAATTAAGATTTATTATATTCTAGTGAGGGTGTGGAAGGACATTTTCCCCTTCTTTTAATATAACATTTGGTTGTTCAAAAAGGTAAAAGCTCACTTCTGTGTGAAACTTTCAGAGTTCTGTTCGTCGCCGTAAACTCAAGTCCAATTGTACAAATATATTGTATTAGTCTGTTATTAATAGAGTAGTGGAGGTTTTTTTCGTCAAGGATTATTTCCTCTAGGTACCAATAAATTGTTAGATTTGTGTCAAGTGGTAAAAATCCGAGACAAGTGGTGTAGTTTTATTTCATCCGAAACTCACAACAGTATTAAGGGACACTTATGTTCGACTGCAGATCAGTAAAGATCAGTGAACATTCGGTTTTTTAGTATAATCTCGAAAAACTATGAATATGTGTCTTAGTTGCTCTGTATGATCAGTCATATTTTATGCTAATTACAGATGGCGCTACAGTCGGGTATTTCTTCAAAATGAATTCTTTCGAATAACTAATCGTATTTTTATGCTTCCTTATTAAAAAATAGAAGTCAAATAAGAGATTTGATGTAATCCAAAAATGGCATAGCAGTGGTTATTTTTCCTTAATTTTTTGAACTTTTTTCCTTGACACTCGTAGAAAGATTATATTTACTTAGATTCAGTACAGCAAAAACGTTAATTTTTGCTGTTCAATTTCTTTTCTTTTTTCTGTGAATTTTTACCAAATGCATTACATGCAAATATACTTTTTTCAATAGCTTAAGTTAAGAAAATCATTAATTATTATTTTTCTACATTATGTCTACATTAAAATGATCATAGAGAAAAAAAAACTTTATCATTTCTATTATGTTTATGCTTCATAAAGACAATTAGTTGATTAAACGTATCAGTTTTATATCGAACGAGGCAAAATATGATTCAACTGATTCAACATTCTACTTGAAATATACTGATCAATGACAGCACTAATTTTGCCCTGAAAGGAAATGACAGCGGTATTAAGGTCCAGAAACTATATATTCTTACGACGGTTTAACCAATCACAACGGAAACTGAAAAATACATTTATTCCAAGTTCGGTGTCAACCAACAGTTTGGTTTCTCCTAAATTGCTGTTTTAAGTTTTATAACGGTGTTTCGGGATTGTAGCACGTGCTGACATTTGTGAGTTGGGTGCGTTCCTGAGATCAAAAAAACACAATACTTCTTTCTTAAACACGTTATTAATTTCAGTTGACATCGTAACAAATTATGAAGAAGTTACTTATAATTACAAATGAGCGAGTGGCTAGTTCAGCGATTGATCTAGCGATTCTTCGGGAATTGAACCAGAACTGTCTGCCCAATGGACAAACCACGTTCATTCGACCAATGAACGGTGCAGCATCGAATAATGCCGACGATGACACTAAGAACAATATCACATACTTTTACAATTAACAATTTTATGTAACCCGAGACAATTCAAACACAACGACTCGCATTTCCCAATATTAGTTCGCTCGGATACATTAATGGTTTTAAATTCAATGCAGGTGTAAATTGATTGATTTTCGACACACACGATACATTTTCGTTGATGAGTGAATGTGTGGTATGCGTCGAAATTTGATTAGTTGATTACTTTGATTCAGCTTTAGAAGAGAAATTTTTTTCTTTGGGCTAGATACAATACTAGGACTCAGATTATATGAGCTTAGCCCAGCTGCCCTGTTTACTATAAAGTTTATCAAATTGTAAAATTTAGACAACCCTTTTTTAGTTGCTGATTAGTTTCGCTATTTAGTTTTTTCGCTGAATTAGTTTCGAGCGTAATTCGTGTCAGTAAAATGCGGATTCCTTCGTTAGAATTGGAATAGAAAAAAGAATCTTAAGAAATTATTCTTTATTATTATTAAAATGATGCTTAAAGGCTTGCTGAGTGACTTCAAAGTTGTTCTTAGTTAAAATTATATGATCAATTAATGATAAATATTCGCCAGATAAGTATGATTTCAGATAGTGTAATTTTCTCGAATTATCGAGTTGCAGATTTTTTAATATTATGGAATTGAAATAATCTTAGAAAGTATCCCACTTGCTAGATTTATCTTAAATGTCGATGTCAAGACTTCGATGCGGAGATAACTTCTTAAAGAGAAGTTACTTCTTCTTGAGATTGTCCTTGAAGCGAGGAGGCTTCTTGTCATCCTCTCCAGCTGTAGCTCGGAGGCGGACGTCTAGTTTGCAAACATGAGCCTAGTTCGTATGGAAATAAGAAAGCACAATGTGCTCCTCTGTAACAGGCGTTTCTAAAAGGCGATGTGGTGAAATGATACATGGATTCCTTGTAGTTTCAGCGGGTTAGTAGTGTATTCTTGGTAGCGCGGTGCACATGTGATCGTCAAAAGATGAATGAGAAAGCGTTAGACCTAAGGTGGCCATTGCTCCTTATTGCAAGATGGCGTCCTCTGGAGAGTCTATTCATATCGAGCCAAGATCATTCAAGATCAGAATATAAATGTGAGGGTTAACGAGTCGCTCCACCAAGTCGGTGTCGTAAGCGGCACGTGCTCACATTTTTGATCACGAAGATTGAAATTTTTGTGCATTTATTTTTATCAGAACATACACTTAGAAAAACAGAACTTAAAAAGTACTGTTTAAGAATTAATCCAAGAAAAACTATTTGAACGGATTTCCCAAATTTTATTATGAATTTTTTAGCAAACATGAACTTTGATTTTTTGATCGAACATTAATTTTTCATCATTCATTTTCTTCGGTTTACTAAACTCTAAC
The DNA here is from genome assembly GCA_022817045.1 of Psix sp. ZL-2020. Classification (NCBI taxonomy): domain Eukaryota; kingdom Metazoa; phylum Arthropoda; class Insecta; order Hymenoptera; family Scelionidae; genus Psix; species Psix sp. ZL-2020. The sequence goes on from JABFQD010002725.1 coordinate 8,803, forward strand.
ATTTATTCATGAAGAAAAATAAGTGAGAATTCATGTTTTTAGGAATCCTAGAGTTTTTCATTAAAAAATTATATATTCAATTCATATTATTATATTTATCTTAATTATTTCAATTTTTTTAATTTTATACATTAATTATGAAATTCATTCTTTGAAATTATGACAAAATATAATAGTGAAATAATATATTTCACAAATTTCATAAAATAATTTAGGCTTTATTTCTATTCATAATTTTTATAATTAGCTCTTATAACTTAATAAAAATTTAATGATTGTCAGCTGTGATTAATTGAATTTAAATTTTTTAATAAGTAACTAAGCTCCTCATTAATTATATTTTACTTAATTTTGTGTCTCGAAAAGTAATAAATATAATTTTTTCAGAAAACACTTGTAAGACTCCCAAAAACGAAATTGGTACTTGTATTTCAATTCGATACTGTAAACCATTATTGAATATGCTTTTTAAATCTCAAAATGAGCCAATATTCAAAGCATATTTGCAAAAATCTTTTTGTGGTTATGAATCAAAAAACGTAAAGGTATGTTGCCCTCCAGAGAAACACATTAAGGCAATCACAGGTATGCAAAATAAAAATTCTTAAATTTTTTGTATGTGTTTTCGCTACTTGAAAATAGTTTATGGGAAAACATTTCTAGTACTTATAAAATTATTTATTGATTTTAAACTGAAATTTCGATTTTTTCATATTTGAACTTAAAATTGTAATAATAAATATTGTTTTCAGAAAGTGCTTGTAAAACACTCGATGGATCATATAGTACTTGCATGTCTATTGAAATGTGTCAACCCTTAATTAACATTTATTATATGTCTAAAACCAATAAGGAAGCTATGCATTATTTGAGCAAGTTCTATTGCAAAAATCAAAATAACGCAATTAGCGTGTGTTGTCCTCATGAAAAAAAGAAATATTCTGATAATTCTTTATTGCCGTCAGATTGTGGTCGAGATATAAGTCACAGAATTGTTGGAGGGGAGAAAACAGATATCGATGAATTTCCATGGATGGCTTTATTAGAATATAAAATAGGTGAACCAATTAGTGCCTGTGTTTTATAATGATTGCGCTCCACAAATGAAACTACAGGCATTTAGTGATCAGAAAAAACATATTTTTAAATTATTATACTTTACTAATATTCAAATGTATATCATGTCATCTGCATTAATATATTTCATTTATATATAAAGTATAATTTTTTCAAAGTTATTAATTTTAAAAACTTTCTTTATATTAAATTTCTTAAATACTTCAATCCAATGAAAATGATTTGAAAATTAGTATCAAAATCGAGTACCATTATTAAATTAAATTATACCTAATTTCAATTGTGTCTCATCTCATGATGTTATTTTAAATCAATAACATATTTTATTTAAATTTTCTATAATTTTAATCGAACATTTTCTATAATTAATACTAACACTATTTTTATAGGAAAAAATACCGGAATCGGGTGTGGTGGAGTTCTCATAAACAGCCGCTATGTATTAACAGCTGGCCATTGTCTGATAGACTTTTATAGCAAATACATGAATATCGTAGGAGTACGATTAGGAGAATATAACACTAAAACAGACCCAGACTGTGTGCAAGAGGACTCAAATAGTTATACTTGCGCAGATCCCGTTCAAATTTTTGGCGTACAGGAAATTATAGTTCATCCAAATTATCATCGTAATTCTAAAAACCAAGCAAACGATATAGGTCTTCTTCGATTAAATCGAACCGTTGTCTTCACTGACTTTATAAAACCCATTTGTCTTCCCAAAACATCTGATCTGTCATGGACTTATTTTGCAGCTGGTTGGGGGGCAACGGAAAAAGGCTACGAATCAAACATTAAAATGAAAGTTAAATTGCCTTTCGTTAGGTACAGTCATTGCGCGAAAATATTTAAATCTACGAATAGAACAATTACTAACAATCAAATATGTGCTGGAGGAGAAAAAGGTAAAGACTCTTGTAAAGGTGACTCTGGAGGACCTCTAATGACCGTCATGCGTGACGAGAAAGGAATTGGAAGATGGACAAGTAGTGGAATCGTATCCTATGGGAAAATTTACTGTGGAACAGTTGGTTGGCCAGGCATTTACACCAGAGTTTCAGCATACACTAATTGGATAATTAGCAATATGAAGAGTTGAGTTGACATTCACATTAAAAATAAAATAGTAAAATACTGACTTTTTATATTTTATTCTAAAATTGTTTAATTACATAACAATAATATTTATAAATATAATTTATCAGTCTTGTAATTAGATCGAAATTTTATTTCACCTTTCTTTAGTTATGATCTGAACCTACAATATAATATATTTGTGACAGATTAATCTTTTCATATACATTAATCATTAAAAAAACATCAGAGTAGTCCTAAAAAAATTTTGATGATCTTCTTACAACGAATATTTACTATTACACAAAAGCAGACATGACAAGTTTATTATAAATAATTAAAACGGTAAGACTTTACTATCAATGTAACTATTCTGACAATAAGAGGATGCAGAGATTCTCTTTTCTCAACGTTTTATCATAACTCTCAAGTGTATAAAATTCAAATAACTGATATCATCTTAATATTTATGCATTGTTGTAGTACACATAGAAATCAATAATATTATCAATTATATATAAGTCTTTATAAATATCAGAAAAATACTTTGGGTGGAAATATTAACATCTAAACAATAAACTGATTCATTCTCGGGCCATTCCGGAAGAGAAAGATTCATTGCTAGTGGCACCGCTAATTCCAGCTTGTAACGACAAAGTGGAGTTACAATATATTATACATTACTACTATATATTATATTATTACTATATATTATACATTATTACTATATACATTTAAGTATTGTTTTATTATTTCGTGAGTTATATTTATAAAGTTCATTAAATCTTGAACTATATCGATGAAGCATCATGAAGTTTTTCATGATGGGTCGTGAACGCGAGTCTGACGAGTCAAGGCAGATGATCTTATATATGTATGTGATGTTACCAGTGTTTCTGTCTTATTTCCACCCGTTGTTTACTACTTTAAGTGAAACAACGAGTCACGTTCTTGTCAGAATCAACTGGATTTTCTGTCGCATGATTTCATCGCTACATGCTGGAAGTGTCGTGTTATACTACAGTCGTAAAAATAACTCTTACCATATTTTCTTGACATTATTGACATATTGGGAAAATCGTCAATTAGATTTGCGTTAACGACCCTTAATCAAAAATTAAGAGTATGAACAAAAAATTATAATTATATGATTACAACTATGCAAACTTTACATGTGTAATTAACCGCTAAGTTCAGTTTTAATTAATTAAATATTCATAAATTCTTAAATATCCAGTATGACTTTAGAAATAAATTTTTGGCCGGGTTCAAATTAACAGTTGTTATGAAAATGATGCAATTGGGAACTGTTTGATCATTGACCGAAAAAACAAACGAATAAAATACAGGATGTGTCAAAATAATCCAGGCAGAAATTTCCAACCTTTAGCCAACCTTACAATTAGACTTAAGGAAACAATGTTGCGCCTAAGTTGGATTTTTAGTGAAAATAATCTTATGGCAACGTAGCGGTTGAATGTCAACTGCCAACGTTGAACCACTAAAGAAACAACGTTTATTTTTTTTGTTCCCATCAAATGTTGAGCCAACGTCGAATCGACTTTCGTGTGTCAACTTTTCGAAAATTTTTTTCACATCAAGTTAAAGCTCTATAAAACTGTATAATATGTAGAGATGCTAGGAAATGTTATTGATAGAATACTGTTTAACTAGATGTGAAAAAAAAATTCGAAAAGTTTTCCGCAAGTTCGTCACTTGATAAAATGTGCAGTATATAGAAGCATAAAATGACAGTAGGCATTGTTAGGTAAAATTTCTTTAAGTATCAAACCGCTTGCGTGTAATAGAAAAAATCTGTATTGCGTGGCTTTCCAATTTGACGTGTCATTCAGATCAAACTCCTTTCGTTGAAATTCTTGTGAAATATAATTAGAAATATCGTTTAACGATTTTTGTGATTGATTTTTTTGTTGCCGCTGCAAGTTACTTTTTCTAACAAAGTTTTTGCAATACGGCAGTACAAGAAATGCATGGGATCTAAAAAAACCGTCTTGATACTATCAAATTCAATAATTTCAAGGAGAGGAAAATCTTCTTTGGTTGAAAGATATTCCGCTTGATTTTTATTACGAAAAGATTCGTTGGTTTGTTCTGGTGCGTCTAAATTAGAATACACACGTTTGTTTTCTACCGTAACTCTTTCAACCTCGCATCGTTCACACGCAAAGAAACCAGTGTGTTCTTTTGTTCGCTTGATGAACTCTCGCGCTGGCGTGCCGCACATAAAACCAGTTACCTCTATCGTAAAAATTGAATCTTGAATTTTTAATCCGTTAATGATTAGATCATTTACCTTATAAATAAGATCATATAAAAAATCTCGTACAGAATGTGGCTTTCCATCACCATAAAATATACTTATCAAAAAAGGTTTTGCAATGTAATCAGAATTGCGTACCAATCTTAACGTAGTCCACGCATACTTATTACTTTTATTGTGAAACTTTACACTATCTACGTGGAAAATAAGTTTAATTTTTTCATGTTTAAATTCGCCAGGATTTATGTGATTACGTAATGAATTTTTAAGTTTAAAATACGCAAATTCACCTGGTGTACCTTTTTCACTTAACATAACTTCTATGTTACATTTGGAATGATTTGTTTTCATTAAAGTTTCACTTGATAACGGTAATGTTACTAAACCTTCGCCCCGCAAGACGGATAATAAATCTGTGAGTGAGGAATGAGTTAGAGTTCGGATATGTTTGTGTACCCAATGTCTAAGTTTGTCTTCAATAGTGCCATTTTCTAACTCCGCCCGATTATGAACATCCATTTCGATAAAATCGTCACTTGAAATAGTTAATCTATTTCGTCAAAACTTGGTACATCATTTTCCTAAATGGGTGCATCTTCTTCGACGTCGCTTATTTCATCTAAATCCATGTGATCTATGTCATTTGCAATCGACATTTCAGAAGAAGCAAACGAGACCTGTTCTTTTTTCGTTCTTGATATTCTGATGGAACTCTAAATTAGAGTCTTCAGTGTCAGACATTTTTTTTTCTCATTGCGGAAAATTGTGAAAGGTTCGTTTATATTTTATTTTATTGGAAACGAAATAGAAAAGATATTAATAACTGAAATTCGTAACATGTGTCAATTTTAATCATAAAATTCCTAATTTTGTAAAATTAAATATACCTTACCGAATTTGATTTCAAAAAAATATTGTTGAAGGTTGATCGTAAAAGTCACACTTTTTAATTAAAATTGATTATTCTAAAACAAAAAGATTTCTTAAGAGCTTGAATGTAAACTAAATTCCAATTATTTTATTACTTATAACTTGTATTAAAAAAAATTGAATGAATTTAGATATATCATGTTCCCAGTTGATGCTATCAACTGAGTAGTATAGCAATGTATGTGCTAGACCACTTTGCATAATTGCGTAACGGGTTATGTAATTTACATAATTGCGTAATGGGTTATGTAATTCACATGAGTGCGTAATGTGTTACTTAGTAGTGGGGAGGGAGGTTTCGTAATAAATATGTTATGTTCCCTTGTGACTGATTGAGTGACATATTATTCAAATGAGAAAATATGTGATTTGAACCCTTTTTATAGAATTTCATACATATGGAGTAATTAAATGGCAATTA
>JABFQD010002726.1:0-14585 GCA_022817045.1 Psix sp. ZL-2020
ATAATTGAATTCTAATTTTAAATATATTAATAAATTATAAGATTTTTCGAAGAAAAAAATCTACATATGCTAAGCAAACCATTGAAGAGATCTGAAGAATTTACTAAGTTTATACAATTAGAAACAATTGAATAAAAATCATCTTTTGTTTAGCATTATTTAGTCTTAAACTATTGGTTTATTTTCTCAACATTTAAGAGAAATTTTTGAAAAACGAAACATTCGCTGTATCGTTTCAATATAATTTAAATTGTTCATTATGAATTCAATAACTTGATAAAAAATATATTTTCCATGAACATTTGTAAATACAATATTTTTTGTCTTAAAATATTAAATAAATTCACACAAAAGTTTATAGATTAAGAGTAAATAGATTTTTAATAAGGAAAATCTGTTTCATTAAAATAATATTCCATGTAAAAAATGAAACATATTTTTATATTAAAAACTTATTTTACATAAATAAACTAAAAAGATAAGCTGATTGCAACATTTTGTATTATTTTCTTACATAAATAACAAATTTTATTCATTTATGTTAAAGAATTTTTAAGAACATGAATAATAAATTCGTATAGTGAATAATTCGAAACACGAAACACACTCTTTATTATTAGATATAATTGCCTCTTCTTTAATAACAAACGACTATCAATAAATTAAATTCAACGACACATTCTTGGCTTGTTATATTCATACATAAGATCTACTAATTTGATACAAAATCTTTAATTAAATAAACTATATTTAAACTAAATCAATTTAAACAAAGTTAAAATTTTTCTTTGATAAAGTTTTTTTATAAATTAATTTTTTAAAGGTAAATATATCATAAAATAAAACATGTTATCAAACGACAACGATAATTGTTACAGGATTAAAAGAAGAGTTTTTCTCAAATTACATATTAAATGTGTTAAAAATCACCTGTGCTCATTTATTTTATTTTTTTACATCTATTCAATCACTATTCTTTGTACCGCTCAATATGACAATTATATTAAATGTCAATTATACTTACAGCGTTGACTTCGCCTTCATCATACCAAACATTAATGTAGTTATGTAGCAAAGCTTCGTCGACGGAAATGCGTCTCTCTGGGTCTATTACTAACATGCGCGAAAGTAAATCTCTGGCTTGACTTGCTGTAATTATAAAAATACATTTTTAATAGCTTCTAATACATTTTAAAAGAAGATATCGAATTAATTACGAATAATTACAAGTAAAAATATGTTATAAAATAACATATAATAATAAAATATAATAATTAGATATAAAATCAATAAAATCTGTTAATAATAAAAATTTTTTTATGAGGCTTAAAATTATAGTTGACATTTCAACGAATTGAAACAAGTTTTTTCCGTTTATCAAAGTACTATCTAAGTTTATCTCAAATGTTTGTAAAAATGCAAATCGAACCTTTTAATCTATTGTGTTCCGAAGAATCAGACGGAAACAAAACGTCGGGAAATAGCCTCTCAAAGGGATACCCGGGATAGCGAGGCCTGTTTTCGACGTAATTCCTCACTGTCGGCTGCAATCGCGTCATGAATTCTGGAGCTGGAGTACCCAGTTGTTCTGCAAAACGAGATTTGTTGTAAAAACAAAGTTGCTAATTTGTAAAGAATAAACTTTTGCCTTGAAAGCACTTGGGAAAAGTTGTTTATAATTAAAATTTAAATTTAACAAGAGTAGAAAAACGTGTACGAGATTCATCTATCATAATATATCGCCTCGTCGATGTGCCTTAAATACAAAAAAGTGCAGCACAACACCTTGATGTACAACCATTGGCACCGTGTTTAAAAATAATAAAATCAATTCCTTACCTTAACATCATTTCTTTTCTTCAAAATGTATTTTTTAAGCTGTTTTTAATTTAGTTTTAATTTAGTTTTAATTTCGTATTTAATTTAAATATATTTTCAATGCCATTTTTTAAGTGCCAAATTTCCAACTATTATTCAATTTATGAATTAAGAACATAAACGTATGACAGTTTTTAAATAAAAATATCAAAATTAATTAAATTTCATTTAGATTCATTTCTCGTTTAATCGTAATTTTATTGATATCGAATAAAACGTTGCATTTGATACGGTAAAATAAACGATATAATAAATATATTTATCATTTGAACATTACGAAAATTAAATTTGCATATGCACTCATCAAAAACAAAAACAAAAACAGAACAAAGATTAAATAATGGTGATTAAATTACCAATAATTTTATTCCACTGATCAATGTGATCAGTGCCAGGAAAAAGGACGCCACCTCGTATCATTTCTCCCATGATACATCCCACGGACCATATGTCGACGTTTTCTTTATACCCCATCCCAAGGATAACCTAGTTGAGAAACAAAAAAATGAAATGTTAATCACGCAACTTCTTATAAAAGCAACTTCGCTATGACTACAAAATAAAATGTCTATGCCTAACCGCAGTGTCAAGTTCAGAAATGTAATATCTTATGATTACCAAAACCATAAAACCATCGGAACTAAATACATCAGACAGATTTTGAAGAACTATCAGGATTCACTCTAACACTGTCATCGTTTATCTATAAAACTTTTGAACATTTACTCAGTAACTGCCCGCGTGAATATTGATTCACATGTTAAACGCGATTACGTGCGAGTTTATTTTATATGAATTCCTTCAAGTATCAACTTTTCCAAGCTTACAACTCTTCCGACTTTCTCAAGCAATTGAATTCTACTTATTTCAGTAAATTATCTAGTTTGTGAAAATTTGAAAGCAACAGATTAATAAATTTAGCCAACAAACATTGTTGGAAAAAGGACAAATAAATGAAATGCTTTTTATTTGAACCGCATGCGAGCAATTGTAAAAAAACTGTTGATACTGTTGTAATTGCAGTTTGCATTTCGGAGCAATAAGTTCGGAGGGACAAGAGCGTTAAGTAATGGTCTTTTTTCCATTCGCGCTGATGAAATTCAACTAAAACAATTTCGAGAGAGATTCAACGCTGTTCGTTTGCCAGCGAACAAGTCGAAATCCACACTGCTTATTGAATCAATAGTAGTACGTGTGTGTGTATGTTTGTGTGTGTGTTGGTTTACTTTTCATGACACGTGTTTCGGGTGAGGAAATTCATTGAGCACGGTGTGTGTGAGTTGTAATTAGCTTCTGTGAAAACTGACCTCAGGTGCCCGATAGTACCGGGTCACAACGTACGGAGTCATCATGAACGTCGTGCCAGCGGTCCTTGCTAGACCAAAATCGAGGATTTTTAATGTACAGTCTGACTTCACGACAATATTACTGGGCTTTAGATCCTGGAAAAAAATAATTAATGTTTAATACATGTTTTTAATTAATCTTATATTTTCTATAATTATCAATGTAATAATCAATGTAAAATAAGTTATTGATATAAATAAAATAAAATAAAAAGAATTGTTTGTAAAATAATCAACATAATAAATGGATAACTTCAAATGTATAAACTTAAATTAAAAATTAAAACAAATAATTGAAGAAAATTTGAAATGAAATGAATTAGATTAAATTTAAATCAAAAATGGTACCCTGTGTATGATGCCAGCTGAATGTAAATGTTTAATTCCGCATAACATTTGGTACAAAAGATACGACATCCGTTCATGGTCCAGGTCCATTTGAATGACTTGACACAAGTTTGCATCCATGAGTTCCATCACCAGGTACACATCTTGAAACTCATCCAGCGACCGTTGTGGTGTGAATGCATTAAGAAGTCCGATTATCTGTAAAATACAAGATTCAGTTACTTGACATTTCCAACTTTACACTAAAAATCTTATAATAAAAAAGCGTTCAAATTATTTATCGATTTGTTGCATCAACTTTTTTTAATGAAAAGTTGAAACGTTTTCGTAACAACAAAACATCATCTTTTGTGATGTAAAACACATAAAAAGTTATGTGCAAACTTTTGATGTTCGAAGTTTAAGCAGTAAAAATTAGTTTGAACAATGTTATTGAAACTAGAAATTTGAGATTCGGACAAAATATAATTTTATAGAACGGGACGATTGGTTCAAAAATAAGTTAATTATTAAGCACATCTGACGCTAATTTGACAGTTGATTTTGACATGCCCACCATGACTTTTTGACCTTTTGTAAAAAACATTTTGAAACGGAGAAAATTTTACGTCAAAATGGAAGTGAAATATATAATAAATGTAATTTTTTATTCTTGCTTCTTCAAATTTAATTAAGCTCAAAATAATGTTGTTGAAATGTTGAATTTCTTAATAAATAAAGTGGGATATTCGTTCACTATTTAATTGACTAAATCAAAACTTCGAAGTATTTTCTAAATGGATCAAATTAAATATACAGTTTCACATTTTCGAAAGACCTTTAAAAAGAACTTATTTATTTAAATTATAACATTTAATATTCAGTTGAAATATTTTGATGCACATCAACATTTTTTACTAGCATTTCCATTTGTATTATTTCTTTAGTAAACATCATTTCTTTTATCTTTTCGCAGAAACTTGAAGAAAATACAAAAAAAGCGAAGTTGTGAAAACTGACTCCCACGACTCAACTTTCATGAATCGTCCATAAATATACTTTAATTATAAGATTGAATTGAAAACTCAAAGAACTAGAATTTTTATTTTTAGTTATTTTAATACTATTTATATATTCCTAAAGATTAAAGTACCCATTTTTTATATTCAATTAATTTGATCACACACTTACATTTTTATGATTGACCAGTTTCATGAGTTTGAATTCTCGGTACGCCCTTTTCGCATGCGTTACGTTTTGAAAAGGTCGAGAAAGTTTCTTAATCGCCACATTCTGTGACGTGAGACTGTCATAAGCAGCGCTGCAACAGATAAAACGATGAAAAGCTCATTAATGTTACATAAAGTCATATAACGTGTAAGTATTTTGTTAATCAAACAAAATAAAACGGTGAATTAACTTCTCAAGAGACAGTGTAATTTAATAATCTAATAGTTTACTTAATTTGAATGTATATTAATTTTAAATTTGAAACAAAATTAGTTTGCCTTTCTGACGAAAATAAAATTCATTATAAAAAATTCCTTTTTACAAAGTCCTTTTTTCTTTCACAAGAAAGTTATTAATATTTTTGTAATCTAAATATTCATTTCCGTTGAGATTGAAAAACGTGAATTAAGCAAACATAAAAAGTGAAAATCATTTATGACACTAATTATCAAAACTAGTTTTCTTAAGGAAAATGAACATAGTGTCTTAATTAAGGCACTCTTACGAACACGATATTAAATTCAACGTTATATTTCCGACGCAAAGTGATTCTAATTCGCTTCTGGGTTGATCATCCGACATTTTAAGGTTGACCCTAATGCGATACCAATGGCTCTTCTTTTTCCATCAACTCCCATCGAAATAAAAAAGAAAAAAACTTACTACCCAGAAGTGATGATTTATGAAGATTCGAGCTGATTTTTCTTCCGCAGCACAATGAAATTATGGAGAAATTGATAGTATTGGAATTTCCCTAAAAAGTGTCGTTGCTGGATCGGAAGCGGATATTAAAATGTCGAAGATGAGAAGATAAGAAAAACAAATACAAAAGTCGACCAGACTTTATTTGTTCTGCGATCGATCGTGAAAAAATGACTGATTGTGTTTCCTTTAATTAAACTTTTCTCAAATTCAATTTCAACCTTGTTTTTCAATATAAAATAATAATGAAAAACTCCTCTGACAAATGACAATTAAACGCCACCTGGTGGACGTGCGGCAAATTTATATACATTTTTGAAGCTGAGAACCGAAGTAAGAAAGATGCACCTACTTTCAGAGACAAATGTGCAAGGATCTCGTTGAATTTACACCAGCTGCGCAAATAGGTCATAAATCTAATTCCTGCGCATCGCATGAAACCTTTTGTTTAAACAAAAGTTGCGTGTTATTATTAAAATTAAAATGTTTTAGAGTTTATTGTTTCATTTCGCTCTCCGTTTATCGTTCTTGACGTGTTTTTTAACAGTGCGAGACGCGAGTTCGATTCCCTGCGGGGTTGTTTGATTCTAATGTCTAGCGACGTATAACCGGTGCAGACACAAGATGTTGCAACCGGCTGCGGCAAAGTCGCGCACATGCAAATTCGTATTTCAGTTATCGTTTAACTTTAACCGCACTTAATTCCCAAGAGAGAATTTAGCGTTTGGTATAAATTCGTTTTTATCAAACTTCCCGAGTTTGTAAAGTAAACGCGCGCATCCTTTAGATGTCTCCTTGAAAGTTACACAAAAAAAGAGAGAGGAAGATGTGATTTGTGCGATCTTCATTTCAGATTAACCGGTTGAAGTTGATAATTTGTTTCTCAAAATGATGGTTATATTTTTAACAAATATTACCATAATAAATGAATCTAACAAATAACCAGTACCGACAATTTTACAAAGTTATCACATACATTCAAATCTACTTCATGACTTTTTTCTCTTTGTCTTACACATAAATGATTTACTTTCCCATCTCTTTCTTTTAATATCCATCAAACCCAAAAAAACGACTCTAGAATTTTATATTTAAAATGAAATTATAATCGTTTACAAAACATTTTACACTTCTATATAACATCCACTTTTTCACGAGCAGTTTTATTTTGATTTCAGAAAAATTTACAAACCCCCAGCTGAAAATGTTTCTCACGAAAACAATGTGTTCGAAGCTTATGAACAATGAAATAATTTGCATAACAAGTGCACTCGTCCGGAGCAAACTGAATCTGAGTCCGCAACTGGAATACCACCGAAGCTGACCGAATGCAAATCTTGGAATTTCCGTTTCCCACTTAGGTGTTTGAGATTATACACGAAACTCATACAAACATAAACCCTCTGATGAGAACTAAAATGAATCGCACGGTGAAATGTAAATTGAAAGGAGGAGAAAGAACATCTGATTTACCAGACAATGCCCTGGGCTCCGGAACCAATGGGTTTGAGGTTTTGGTATCTTTTGAGGATGGTGAACTTGGTATCCCCGACCTCGACCGTGTAAAACATGTCGTTGAGCCGGGTTGATATATTAGGCCCCAAGTACGGCATGCGCTTTGCTGCTACAGTTTGCCGGAATTCTTTGACTTGAATTTGCCCCTCCGTGCCCTCGGGATGGTGCTGATCAGACAGCACTCGACGAGGACTTACGCTCTTAGCCACTTTGATTTCTGTCGACTCTTCCAATAACACCACTGCGTGATTCACTCGCTCGTTGAATTGTGTGCTGGATTTGTCTGCAAACATATTAACTTGGTTAATTATTTGAGTCTGAAATACTGATGACTTTTGTTTTTAATGATTTTCTTTAAACTGAGAATTATTATTAGTTTCAGGTCACTAGCGGTAATTTTTCACACTTATATTTGAATTAAGTTATTGTTTGTGCATTTTATGGTTTATTGTCAAGTACAAAAGACGGTTGAGCTCATGGGCTCTTTGTTTGCTCTTTGAATGATATTTGACATCCAGGCACACCGACTGTTTTCGGTTATTCCAGGCCAGACAATTTGCGATAAGATTTGTCCAATGGCAGTAAATCATTTTGTTGACAGAGAAAGAGAAAGTTTCGTGAAAAAGAGGAATGTCCTATTTTCGAAGTTTATCACTGAGAGTATTTGTTGAAACATTTCTTCAAAATTTATAATAAATATTTGATAATTTATTTATTATCTATATGTTTTATTTCAACATGATGATTTTCTTTCATTTTTTATTTTATTTCGATAATAATTATACTAATATTATTCACTGTCGACTGATTATTTTTAGCATCTTTATCTTATACACGAATAATTCACTTTAGGGTCTTTTCTTCCTGGATTTTGAAACCCCGTTTATTCAAGGATAAAATCTAACTTTAGTTTGAAATAATTAAAATTACTTTTTTAAAAAACTTTTGAACTCATTTTTTAATACCTAGATTAAAATAAAAACTTACATAGCACAATTTAAAATGTCACGTTTATAAGTTACTATTTGGTCTGCCGTTTTTACATTCACAAATCCAAACGATTAGAATCCAAAATGAATCTTAACACTGACACTCGAACTTGTACATCCGACACTTGACGCTGCAATAGACTGAATGACGAGCATGAGAAAAACGAAGTGAGAAAATTTAAGGGTATTATGACAAAGCTCTCCCCTCTTTCTTAATTTCGGACAAACACTTGCAGTTTTCTGGTAATCCTCTTACAAACAGAAGCCTGGGACAAAAACACACAAATCTCTAAACTGCATTTATGTTATTATTTGAATTGGTGAGGCTTTTACTTTAACAAGTTAAAAAAATGAAATTGTCAAAAATTCAAAATTACACAATATAATTCAACACGAGACATCAAACCTGAAATTAACCCGATTAACATGTGCCTTAAACCCGAAACGAGCTTTTAAGAGGAAACTAGAGCACTCGTGATATTTTATCTTTGCTGCTCATTTCGCGTTTAATTATATTTTCCCCGGTAAAATCTCTTCAGCCAATCACAGCTAATTACAATCTGGGATTCTTCAAAATTACGAGCGCGTACTTTTTGTAAGGCTTTTTCACGATGCTCCAAAGAAACATCGAATAAATTCGTAGCAAGTTAACGTGCCTTAAAAGCCGGATCGTGACTCTTGAGAATTATTTAATGAATTTTTCAACTCACTGCTGACAGATCGTTGTCGGCAAAAGAGAAATACATATTGCAACCGTCACACGAGCGAGAAAGACGGCAATAAAAAAAGCTCGCGAACTAGTTCGCAAAAAGCTTTCGAACATACGAAAACTCAGCCAATAAAATATAGAACGAGATTTGCCATTTTTTATTTTGATCAAAAATGCAATTTTCAATTTGTTTCATGTTTGGTTTGTTGATACATTTATTTACCTTGGAATTACATACACAGTGAAAAAGTTTATTAATGTTATTTTACAGGGCTAAAAGTGGAATGAAAAATTATTAATGGAATCAATTGATTGAATTCAGGATCGATTACCTGAGGTTACTTCGAGCGTCATCCCGAGTAATTCGAGAAGAGCGATCGATAAGACGATCGGCTCGTTTAATAAACACGTACAGGCCAATATTGTAGGCGCGTCATAAAGCTTTCATTTGGAGAACACGTGGACGAGCACTTTTTGCGATCATTTTTACGGGTTTCCCAGTTTGAATTTGTCGACAGAATTACTCGACTGGTAAAGCATTTGAAAGACGCAGAAATATGAGGATTAGAGTTATTGGTTTTTCCAGAATTCTGACTTCACTTTGTTTGTTTGAAAAATACATTTTTCAACTGAAATTTAATTGGATTTAAATAATGTTAAAAATTCAAGTATAATGAAATTAAAAGAAATAAAATAATTAGAAACATAAAATGAAGAAAAATATTTTGCAAAATGAGGAAAAAACAAAATAAAAACACGCAGTTGAAAAATTACAGTCGAATGAAAAGGAATGGAAAATTTGTAAATTTTAATGGACCTTTATTTAGAACAAATTCTAGGTAGTTGAGACTTAGCATCTAAAGTGGCATTTTAGTTTTGAACTTCTAACGCCTTCATTTAGAAGTTGGTTCTTTTCACGCCTTGTACCTTTGTCAGAAAACTGAAGTAATAAAATAATTAAACGATCAGCTTGTTTGTCTCAAGACCATCCTTTCTTAGTTTGTTGTCATTAAGTTCAGCTTGCGGATTAGTTTCAATTTTTCCACACTTGGCTCTGTCAATAAAAGTGAAAGTTGGCTTAATAAATTATCACAACCGAAGTTTTCAAGTTTGAACAAGATCAAATTTGACAAACCACACCGCAGACAAACAAAACTCAAACTCAAAGCTGGCGTTCAAAAAATGCCCCTTTAAAGTTACCTCTAGGGACGTTGAAAATATGGTTAAATTAAGATTTTAAACTGCAGTTAGACTCATTCGTGCGCATGGCTGCGGTCAGAAGTTGGCAACTAATTGTTATCAAAAAGTTTTAGGTTCGCCGGAAGTTGTAAGGTGTAAGTCGCAATTAAGTAGCTCGATAAAATGATTAAGGCGCGCGCGGGCGCGACAGTCGCGATATGAAATCGCATTGCGATACTTGTACCGGCGCGTTTTTCGCTCTTACTTTTGTTTGAAACTTCGCCATGACAGCCAAGCGCCGCGCTAAAATTAGTATCAACCGCTAACGGTTAAGATGCTTGTTAACACCAAGCGCGCACGCGCTTCTCTTAATCAAGTTGCGACTTTTTCACTGACAAATTCGTGCCACTGGGACTCACCATAAGCCGACGCTCATTTTGGACAGATGATACTCTTATTGGCTCCTGATTCTGAAACAAAATAAAATAGATTTCAATATGATGAATATTCTGTAATTTTGATTTTATTGTTTCAATTTTTTGTTCATTTTTGAAGAGTTTGTCAAAGTTTAACATTTGTTTTCATTTTCACAATTTTAAATTTGACTTGCAATTTTCTTCTTTTGCTGAATTCGTTAATTTGATTGAACAAAAAAAGGGTATCGCTAAGTTCGCTAGCCTAGAAGTCGCGAGGAAGATATTTGTGTCGAGGAATGCCGCTAATTGGCCGAAAATAAATGCACGCAGCAATTTGTGTTGCGTCGCGCGCACGCATCAATGCTTGCGCGGACGGCGCTTAGGTTGCGACTGTACTGACGACACGTCTTCGGAGGTTGCTGCACTCGAAGATATGCCACCTGATAACGCTCAGCTTGTCTACAAACTTTTATAACATGTATCATGTATCTTACATGTATATATGTATATCTTATATTTCAAAATATTTCAATGTTTCGATTTAAATGGATGACTATCAAAATTAATGATTAAATTAACGTATTGTAAAAGTACAATGAGTGTCGATAATATGTAACTAATGAAACTAGATGTAAAGTTTCATTTGAAATGTAATTGTATTGTTATTCAATGTAACTTTACACACAATTTGTGAATTTATCGTAAATTTGATGTAAAATGTAATTTTACAATTATTTTGTAAGGAGAGTGTTTCATTATGTAATTTTACATTTGAATCCGACATAACTTTCAGGAATGAAAGTTCATAAATTTGCATTTCAGGAAGCATAAAAGTGATGTCATTTTACATTGTGTTTGTCATTTTACTGTCCATTGATGTCTCTATGAGCAGAATCTTCACCTATTAAAGATAACAGAGTGACATTTTCGTTAAAAAAAGGGACAGTAAAAATAACGATACTAATCGAAGTGGGTGTATTGTAAGTTTAATTCTTACAGTACATTTTCTAATTAAACTAATAAAAGATGTCACGTGAGTTTGTACTTACAGCATCCTACTAATCCTTCAAGTACTGAAATCGATTCGATTTTATCAAAATTACGAGCTTTACGAGTATTCTGTAAATCTCTCCGTAATATTATATAAGTTGCGTTATTTGTAATTGATAAAAATATATTTGACATTTGTTTATTAATGAACTTTAAATATTATCAATAAATGATTTATATATAATTATGTGGTGATAAAATTAATCATTCTTAATAACGTGGTAATATTCAATTTATAAACCATAAGAGCCGTAGGTATAACAAATAATTAAAACCATTATATTATTCACTTGATTAAAAACAATAATCTTTAATCAAACATTCTATATATTTTATGCTAAATCAGTAAAACTGCAGGATCCAGCGACCTATGAAGTAGGCCGCAGAAACGTTCGATAGATGTACGATACATCGATTATTTATAAGTGTTGGAAAATGTGTAACAATAAAAAACTGTATGATCAAAAGCGAAGTTGGAAATGTAAAAACAGAAAAAAATGAAAACTGCAGAAATTAACGCCATTAATAAATTAAAGAAGTATAAAGTATAATAATTATAAAAGAACCAACGGATCAAAAAAATGTTTAACACAATTGTCGCAACAATCTGTTACTAATTTGACAAACGGTGTAGGAAAGCAAATTACAATGTAAAACACATTTCATCATTTATTTATTAATATTATAAGTAATAACGTTAATTATCTTTATCTCATAAATCTGAATCTGAATGTAATTACTGAAAAACGAAATTTCTCATTTTACTTTTTATCATTACAACGTGAATATTAATTTGGAGTAGATGGATATATAATATCATACGAGTATAAATTTCGTTAGGACCTCAAAGAGATGAAATGTTTACTGAAAGAAAAAGTTCGAAAAATGTAAGGAACGCGGTGATATACATTTCGTTTGGTGGTAATCCAAACACATCTCATATTCCATATTATAAATAAACTTTTCTTTAAATACCGTTGTCTGTATATATATATTGCTTACACAATTAAAGTGGATATTCACTACAAAAATTGTAGAATTTCTACAAAGTAGAAACACATTTTGAAATATTAAATTGAGAACTGGATAAAAATTTTGCCTTTTCTCAAAGTCAATATTTCTTCACTCATTAATATATTTTTGTCTCCATAAATAATTGAACGAAATTTGAATTTATCTTTCAGTTGGCATGAATTTAAATTACTTCAATTAATTTTCTATAACTGACTTTTACACACACATTTACGATGTTTCATTCATTATAGAAGATTAAACTATTTTCGACCTCTTAAATATTTTCCGTCGATTTATCATTTTTACATTATTGATACTAATTTTTATTGACATTTGTTCGATTTTCTGACGTGTTATATACGATAATATTTTTAATTAACAATTTTACCAAATTCTGCTTATACATTTATTGGCGTATATTTATATTAAACACAAGCATACAGATTTATTACGTAATACAGTTATGAACTTCAAAGAACAGCAAACTAATCTTTCTATGTATGTTTCTTGTGAGAAAAGTTTGATCATTTTTAAAAGTTCTAATGGCGGCAAATTTGAATCTTTTAGTCCTTTTAGTCAGAGAAAGAATAAAAATAACGATGAAACTTTTATATAAATGTTATAAACAAGATAAAACACTTGTGAAGCAAAAGTAAGTTGTTGAGTTTATGAGTTTTTAAATATTAATAAACAGAGAAATGAAATCATCGATCTATACAACAAATACTTATAATAGCACAGGTATTGTTTTCATTAAATGTTTTCTCTTAATATTGATTTTATTTAGAATTTTCTACTGGACAAATTTATTTATAAAATAAATTATAGTTTGTTCAAGATAGTAATTTTTTATTTTGAAAGTAAGTCGATCGATCATTTCGATCGACTTATATCGGCTTGTAAAAATGAAATTATTTAATCAGAAATAATTTTTTATTTATAAGACATTTCTTACTCTCTAGAATGTTTCAGTTTAACGATGATTTGGTATTTTATGAAAAGAAACCCAAAAATTAATGATTAAACTTAAATTACAAATTTAAATTTGCTTTTAAATTTGTCCTTTAAAATATTTTATACCTTCTTCAAAATTATGCTTTAGAGAGTTTAAATAGCTAAACTATACAAAGTTAATTTATAAGAATATAGTGATTTTTATGATGATTATTTTAGAAATATTGGTCAAAAACATTTTAAAATATTATAGAATTCAATGTTTCCATCCCGAATTCTGACAATTGTCAATATTATTTTGAAGTACGATAAATGTATAATGTACAAAATGTATTCGACCAATATTATAACAAATATTTTTAAAGTATTCATCTATAATATTATATTGTAGTATTTAATAAAAGAAATACGACATTTTTAATAGCAATAAAAAACGTAAAAAAGTTGAAAAAAAAATTTAATTGAAACACATTTGTGCAAATATTTAAAAACTGTTTTTATTATTTAAATTATAGCTTATTCATTTTTTGAAACATAAATATTTCATTTCATAAAAGTTTCATTAACACACATAAAATAATATAATTTTAAGACGAGTATAAACATTTTCAGCAGTAATGAGAAAAACCACAACTGGAGCATAAAACTTTAACAGAATCGATGAGTGGGCAAGATAGATTTAAATCGCGATATTAATGTAGATTAAATAGGTAAGACAAAGCCTCGTTCCAAATTGAGCTGAACTTCTTTTTGGAATTCCGGAAAATATAATGACGCCAAAAGTCTGCATTTTTAGCACTGCATAACGTAAAATTAAAAAGTCAGACCTGTCTCTGTGGAAGATCTAATATTCTCTACATTCCAAATTCACCAAATACTGTCTCTGATAATGCGCAATGGTCATCGCGCATTCTGTTATGATTGCCTCGATTACTCGCTGAATAATTTACCTGTGCATAATCAAGCGACTCCGCCGTTCTCGCTTTCATTGATTTCCTCCAACTACTTTGGCCAAATTTGGTAATTTAGCAGTCGGCGTGTAAAATCACAATTCTCGCGCATCAAAAATTCATACTTAATTCCAGCATCCACACTGAGAAAAATGGATTATAAAAATAACTACTTGTGAAATCATTCTGAGTACTTAACAATCGTAGATATGAATACCTCGAGTTTGTTATTATATGTAACAATAACTAAGATACGAACAATACAAAATTAATATTTCATGAAATCAATAACAGCAAGATTAAATTGTATAATAATAAGATGAATG
>JABFQD010002727.1:0-14584 GCA_022817045.1 Psix sp. ZL-2020
AAAAGTGAAGACTTTTATTTAATATAATTATATAATATATATATATATATACACTATTAATCACATTATTAATATTGTAATAAACAATAAACTTACTCATTCTTAAACCGATAAAATCTATACGTACAAATTTATTTTCCATGCTACCAAAGAAAAATTATTTTATCATAACATTGTTGACTAGTGATAAATAACAAACTGTATTGTTTATATTATACGCCATAGCAGGCATGACTTTTAATACGCGAATAGCATTAAAAGTCGCACTTCCAGTCTTTAACTATCCGTTTTCGTGATATTTTTACCTCTTTTTACGAATTGTTCCTTTTAACCGAGAGCAAACATAAACTCATGCGTTAGGAGATTTTACCATGGCGCACCGTGAGGCGCTGTATCGGCAAGCGAGTCCGCCAATTTTAGACGCTTTTCTCATCGTCGTTTTTTGCCTTCTTATTCTTCTGCATCGCTTCTTCTTCTTCTATACACAGAGCCAGTTCGGAGGCTGATGCCATTTTATTTCTCTGTACGACTTGCGCGACACGTATTTTTAGGCGTTCTAGAAAACGCCACCTTCTGCCGTCACAGACTACTCTTTTTTCCGGGTTTTGGCACGCACAACCATAAACGACGCTCGGTCTTTGATATGATTGCATAATTATGTTTCAACGATAAAAAAAGTCTTGCGTGAAATCAAAGCAAATCGCGAGAAAACAAGCAAGTCGTTCTTATCCAAGATATTTGTTAATGTCATTGCGTGCAAATAGTAATGAAGTATTGTTGCACGTGAGTGATTCACTCACTTCGCATGTGACAATATGATATTGTCCTTAACACAAATAGTAATATTGTGATATTGTTGTTAGTTTTTAGATGAATGCGCCAATTGTATAAATGCATCGTTAAAGGATCAATTGACCGCCATAATCTATGCGAAAATCATAAAAATGTCCGAACGTTCGCACAATTTCATTGTATAATACTATGCTGTTCTTGTACTTTTCTTAGAATTATCGTTTCCAATTCTAATGAATATGCTTTCCAGACAAATCAAATGTCTGACCATGTCGAAGAAAATTCACTGATACTGAAAAATTGAGCTCGTAGACTTTTTAATAGACGATTCTAAATTGAAATATTTTCTTTAAAAAGTCATGATGTTTTCTATTCAGAACTGGTGTAATTTGAAACTGCACAATTATAGCCATATATTTCTAATGTACTAAAATAAAAGACTACAGTTATATCATTTCAAGAATAACTTTCTGTGTATTTTCTTCAGTTATAGTAAGGACATGAATTTCTCATTTGGGGTTTTTTATAAACTGTAGTTGAAATAATAGAAACCTCGATGTAAAAAGTAATTTTGATACAAGAAAACAATCGTTTAGATTATAAAATGTCAGAATTAATTATGTAGTTTCATGATTCTAAATGTATTGATCTTACATACATAAATGTTTTTAACATTTCATTAGGTTTTTATTCAAAGAGATGATAGAAATAATAAGATAAATTTAATTTTACATAGTATGTTTTGTTGAAACTGATATATAGTAAGCTTAGATTTTAATTATTTATGACACGATTAGCAGGCATGGTACTCCCAAAAATTCGATATGTGAAATATGTCTTAGTATACGATCATAATATATTCATGAATCAATGTGAAATTTCATACATTTCTTTCCATATCAACTTTGTAACACAATTCATTAACTTTTTGATTTATTGCATTAAAGAGACAATTTTAGTTGTTTACTGTAAAAATAAAAAGTTCAAATAACCGACAAGTATTTTGATTTTCACTATGTACAATTACATAGCAACTCAGTTACGGAGTTTTAATTCACAAAAATTGGCACTTTGAAAATTATGCTATCTTATTTTTTAATTAATTGCTGATCAAATCTCAGAATCCGATTTTTGTTACTCACATAATTTCCAAGTTTTTAATTTCATTCCAAGTTTTTGAATGATAATTTCACAATGATGCAATTTACTGCACGAAAGATTATTTACCGACTGAAATAAAATATTAATGAAAAAAGTATGAAATTTATCTCATATATTTTATCATAATGAAATTAATTCAACGCGGCATAATGCATGATTCACAGTTTGACACTTTCACGGTGCAAAAATACCAATCATTAAGAATAATTTGCACGTGTTTTGACATAACATGCGTTTCTTTTTTTTTCCCACTTTATCGACATAATAGATTTTTTGTTGGTTGAGCGGAATCATGAATGATGCAGGACGAGGATGTTAAAGTAGCTGGACTTCTTATTGAATATGATTATACACTGGACGCTCATTCGAAGTACAAATTATTACTGACGTTCAGTCAAATTTATTAAACTTTAGATACAATGGAATCGATAATTTCAAATGTCATTTATAAATTGTATACTTCACATGAGACGTAAATATATATTTTTATTACTAAATAAAATATTCTAAATTTTAATACATAAAGTTCTAATTGAATAGATATAGAAAATATCATTATTATTATTATATAGTGGGCTAATTATTGATGAAGATTGATATGTAGATTTGCGTCAATATTTAAATCGTTCTAAAGTATTTATCGTTGTGAATATGTATCAATAATATGACAGTAATATGAAAAAATAAATATTTATAATACAACATTCAGTGTATTATATGATAATATATTATATATTACATAGAAAAGAAACGAAAAACAACAATTTCAAACGTTTTTTAGAACTTGAATTTCGAAACTTAGTATTTAGAAAATTAATTAATTATCAAAATTCATATGACGAGCACGATGCTTAATCATTTTTATATTATCACAGACTTATATTAAAATTCGATCAATATATAAGTCGTCATGTATGTACTTATTCAAATGAGGTGTGAATAATCCCACTAATTTCACTTGCACTAATGTGATAGTTTTACTACCCTATGTCGTGAATCTTGTCAATCGTTACTTGATTTGTAGCCGTCCATCTTTAGGTGCAAGGAATGCCCTCCGAATTATCAATGCAGTATGTCTCTTTATTAAATTTATTATGATTGAATTGGTCATGTAACTCGTTACCGGCTTAAAACGATATAAAATTATCTACCTTAAACAAGATTCAAATCAATAGTTCCGATGATTTTAAAACTTGAGACATAAATTCGGACTGTCATAAATACAGCCCCATATTAATGGTCCATAATTTCGTATAATTATACTTGAACACACCATAATTAAAAAAATTGATGAATCTGTAAATAAGAGCTGCGATTGTTGAACTTCCTATTAATATTTGAACCATGAAATAGGATTTCAATTGTATTGACATCACTTTATCGCACAGACGAATAAGAGAAATTCTCTGATTAGTTTAGATTAATAATTTATTATCACCTGTTTTTGTATCTCCATCGTACGTATGCAGAATGAGTGCGTTTAAAGTTATGAAATAAAATCGTTATATTTTCATTAATATCGATACTCCGGTAAAAACTGTGTTATCTATTCGCGGAAGATAAACAAATTTATAACACAATTATTCTAAAACGAGGTTTGCATTGCAAATTGAAAAATGTGTATAGCATCGTTAAAAATAATTTTCCCTGTATTGATTAATATTAAAAACATTAATCAACATCCAGTGACATTCAAAATTGCATTTGCAACAAGAAGAACACACTCAACGAAATATCTCGCATTATTTTGTATGAAAATGTGCACTTATTATAATGAGCATCGCATTTGGGTATAATGTAAATGAATTTTTGTGACTGGAACGCAACATTACATCGTTGTATAAATCTTTTGGCTGAACGCTGAAAAATCAAGAATAAATTATATTCAGTGCTGAGAAAAGAGTTCATGTTGTATGTTCAATTATATTTGCATAGATAAGAAATACATAGTGAGATTAACTATATTTATGGTCTAGGTTAGCATACTCGCATGTGTAGTATAATGTTTTAATACTCTTATCTTTACTGTATATATTAAAGTTCGTTTAAAAACACAACAGATTATAAACAAAATCAAATATCTCGTTCAGCCATCGTAATTACAGACTAACCCTCACTTTTTGTTATCAACCTGTCGCGGTAACACAGGTAACCGAGAGCCTTCAATTATATCGTAAAAATTCGAACCGCGTAATTGTTTAAACCACACTATTGCACAGCACACGTTTGATTAAAATTTACGATTTAGGTAAAAACATATGCATACTTTGTATCGGAATGTATAGTTTTTCTGTCCGAAAAGGATTCAGAAGACACATAATTAAGGCGAAATGATTATTTTCAAATGAATTATGTTTGTCCATTTTTAACATTATATATTTAATATTATATATTTCAAATATTCTCTGCTCACATTTCTTTTTTATTGATATACGTTTATTTATAATCATTAGTATCTCATTACTTACAAAAAATGAAACGCATCAAAGCTGAAATGAAATTTAAATATGTTTGCGCGTGAGTGAGACAAGGACAAATGTCACGAATTGCTTATTTGATTTAATTCATAGTAAGTTGGTGCTCACATTCTTCATGAGAAAATGAAAAATGTTCGTTTGATTTAGCGTTCGCGCGAAATGTAAGCCATGCGAATATATTTTATACGTTTACGTGTTTTCGGATGATTTTCTCCACTAAACGACGAGCACTCTTGTCCTATGGAGACGAGGGGGACGTTTAATGTAAATCGCACGCACGCTCGTATAGTATTTGCAGCTACGGTAATTACAGTCGAGTATACAGAAACTTATATGATAGGAACTAAATAAAATCCGAACACACGCATGCAAATGCAACACAATTTAATTGCTTTTTTGTGTTATCGTTTGCGAGTTATTTTTATTTTTCTCGCCTTTAATTGCACTTTATGTAACCACAACCAAGTGTATCGCGCTAAAGTTTCACCGCAAATTAATTACGGCAGGCAGTGCTACATTTTTATTTTATTTTTTCGCAATAAATAAAAGAAAAACAATTTCAAATATTTCGCTGCAGTCGAAAATTTTGCAACATATTTTGAGAGGAAGGTTTAATTGGCATCATCCCGAAAATGATAGCAGAAAAACATTCTATATCGCAAATTGTTTGAGAGAGGCTGAAATTTAAACTAATCAAATTGTAGAACTGGTTTAGAGTGGTATGGTAAATTCGCTGACAATTGAAATAGATGCGAGTAATGTAAATGTACAATGATTTTATGAGACAATCACATTTACGGCATTCATCAATTACACTTGAAATGACATAGACATTCTTATTATTTTAAATCGAAGTAAATAATTCATTGCAATTTCGTATTATTTTCTAACAGCTCGTACGTTTATAATTTAAATCTTTAATTTCCGAATCAATGCAATCGAAGCCAATGCAGCATGTGAAAACAGAAAGGAAAGAAAACGAGACAGAAAAATGAAACGCAATGTAATATTAATTCGCGTTTATTCAAATAGACACCGGAAAATCCAAAACCACTCTCTGTTAGAACCGATAAACGAAACAATAACAAATAATGAACGAGAAGGCAAAAGAGATGTTCACCTATGCGTATATTCGAAACACACATACAATAAAAGGATTCCATTAACGCGTAATGCAAAGTTACGAAAATCATTTACCATCATTTAAACAAACATTTTTTTTGTGAATAGTTTTTACATGAAATAAAAGACTACATCTGATCCAAAATTAATATTGATTTGACATTTGAATAAAACGATAAAAAACACAAAACATTCTATTGTACATAATACGAATAACAATGGGTATTTATTGTAGTGCAATTAGTCAATATTTTTCGATTGGGAATTAAATATTCAAAATTTAATATAATTTATACTTGAAAATGGTAATATGTTGTAAATATGATTGCTATATAATAAAAATATAATGGTACTATAATGACAAAATAATTACAGTACACTTTAAAATTGTTTATTATCATAAAATATATTCAATCTTCCACAGCATTTTTATTATTATGTTATTAGTAATGAGCAACTTATTAATAATAAATTGTGGATATTTTTGCATTATACTACCATTGTATTTGCATCATATCATTTCTTGTAAGTATACTTATGTAATTAGTAGAGATTCGTTACATACCCTTCTGAAAAACATGGATAATTTTTTATGCAAATCTTGTTTAAATTTAGAAAATATCGAACGCATATAATAATAACGTAAATAGTTGTTAAATGTAATAAATTTCATAACACATTATAAATCAACATTAATATTAATCAATAATTGATTTCACGCTTCAATTATTAAGTAAATATTACCAAAATAATTAAGAACAAAACAACTCACTTTTCACCCCGAAATTCTTTCAAACTGATATTTAGCAAAGATTTTCTAACAATTTTACGTATTGCAACATTTTCCTGTAGAAGCGGGAGAACTATTTGTGTACTTAATCTTTCACATCTAATGTTATTATTTAATCATTATTTATTTATCAAATTTGATGTAAAACATGAAAACAGTGACTTATGATTTGGTAGAATTTTCCAATGAACGTGAAATTGAATTGTAAGGTATTTTTGAAAGTCGTCTTTCAATAGATATTAACAGCGATTTGTAATAGGGGTTAATTAAATTATTTTTTGATAGAAAGTTGGTACCAAATAAACACAAAATGGTCCAAAATTATCTTCAGACAATGCAGAGCTTTTTTTATATTTTTTCCTCATTCTTTTGTATTTAATTACAAACATAAATTACAACATTAGTATAATCTTTTATTAATCTCTGTAATTCATAAAAATAACTTACAGACAAATTTCAATAAGATCTCATGTAAGATTTTACATAAGAACTTCTATCAGCAAGATTAATCTAACTTTTCTTATGTAATATCTTAAAAAAGTTATGTATGTATGATAGTTTCTAGCCAAATCGTACAGCCAATCTAACATAAAATCTCTCGCATCAAATCTCACGTAAAATTTATCGTGAGATTTAATATAAGATCTTTATTCTAGTTTTATCATCGAAAAATTGTTTCATATCAGAAGTTTAACTAACATCTTATACGAGTGAAAACGAGTATCTTATAAAGCCTGAACTACAAACATCTTAAATATATATAAATATAAAAAGCGCTTTCTTCTAGAAAAAATCAAAATGATCTGTAAAGAATTTAGTAACAAAGAATAATCTTGTGGCCTGATAAAAATAACGTGAGTGAGAATTTATAAAATTTCACAAAATCTAAAGAACAAAATAATATTGAAGTGCGTGTATTAAAAATAATGTAAGATGGTTAATCAAATAATACCATTATGTCTTGCTAGTGATTTTACATCTAATCCTCTATCAGATTTCATGAAAGATTAGATTTTACGTAAGATCTTATCTGAGATCGTGCATAAGATATTACATGCCAATTTGAGGAACAAAATCTCACATGAATTGCTATATAGGTGCCATTTTCTGTGCTACATGTACATAACACATCACAAAACCATTTTACATTTTAGTAGACTCTTTACGATAAGAAATCTTTTTTTTTTATAAAAGAACCCTTTTAATAAGAAATCGATTTTTAATGTGAAAAATAAATAGTTTCCAAATTATCATAGATTCGTTTGTAAAAAAATACCCTCTTATGATTTATATCAGATAAATCTAATCAATGGTAAACACTAATTTGCTATCCTTTAAAGTAGGATTATTTATGAGTGATTATGATATCAAAACTATGAATAACCATTGAAATCAATTTATTATTTAAACACAATATTACCCGCCATACCTGCGTGCGAAGTGCGTAGTTATGTAGGTGAATTCCATAGAGCGGGAGCAAAATAGAATATCTCCTAGTAGGCCGCGAAGTAAAGTCACAGGAGCAAAATGTGATTTCGCTCCCGCTTCAGACTACAAAATTAAATTTCAAACACAAGCATGACGATAAATATCATTTGTAACTTGAACGTGGCAGCCGAGCGTCTTTATACGCTTGAGCTGGAACTTGCTTTGCGTGATAGGCCACTTTGCACCCTAGTTATAAAATATATCGCTGTATTATCCAGTTTTATAATACGACATATATTTCACTTCTTATATATTACAATTTGAAGTGCTTTTGAACACGTTTGCTTCTTCTTATACTAAAATAACAGAAAAAAGTATTTTCATTATAATTCAGTTATAAAGTCTCTATATATATAATTATATATATATATGGATGTATAATAAATAATCCTAAAGTCTTCGAATTCATCACAGATCAAATTTTACGTCAATTAATTTTGAGTATCATTAAAAATATTATAAATATTGTATTTATATAGTATGTATTTATATAATTTTTTAACCATCTTTTTAGTATATTTTTTATAGCAAATTTTGCATTACGTTGCTCATGTTTGAATTAGATGCAAATATTTCTGTACAGCATGTTGTTACACTTATTGATAGCGAACGTTGTATCTGATGCATTTTTTTCATCAAAATGAATGTATTTAAATTTTTATGTATTCTATTTTTTATATTTCCTTATATACCTTAAATACTTTTCTTGTATATTATTAGCTCTAATGTATTTCCTAATGAATAGAAAATAAAAACATTAAATAGTTCAGGTAAAATATGTGTTGTATATCAGTCAATCAATCATCGTCAATCTATTTTTAATGAATGTTTATTTCTGTAAAACCATATTTTCAAAACTATTAAATTCACTGACGGAAATGTGTTGAAAAAATGCTTAATATATAATCTGTCTTTAATTAGGCTTAATTTATATAAAATCTGTCGTTATTAATTTTGAAAAGTTTAACTAAAACGAAAACTATTTATATATTTAAACCTTTTTATATTTCATTATATTTATTTTATATTTAATCAAACCTTGTATTCATCATTCTTCTAGCTAAATTTCATTTTCAGAATTATTATTTTTCAATTTGTACATAATCACAATCTTTTATTGTTAACATATAATCATTCATATTTATATTGTCAATTTATCTATATAAATCAACTATAAATGACTGAACTCAAAAATAGTTTATTTTCAATTCATATGAAGCGTGAAAACACATCGTAGTTCAAACCAATTAAAATCTTACATGACTTATTTACTTTTTTACTGCACTACTTAAAAACCGATTATTCATCCTTACTAATAACCAGATAATCCATTCTTCCACAAATTCAAACTATACCACTCAATTATCCCTGCAATTGAAAGTTTGTCGCGCGGCATACTGCCGTGTTCGTAGAGAGCAATTTTCCATTAACACTCAACAAGCAATCCGTCACCTTCCGCAAAAAAGAATAAACAATCGCTTGAGCTAACACGAAAAATCCTACTCAGAGGGAACAAAAAATAGTTCCCGCAAACACTTTTTCTGCTCATTATACATGACATCGTGCCATCTATCTCCCTCTTTCTATAATTCATACCAGTTACTCGTGCTCGTATATTTTACCTCGCCGTTCATTCCCTCTTTATTCCGTTGCCACCGAGTTGTCTACTTTTTCTATCGCTGTCGGCACTTTTTTTTTCCTGTTCGCATGTATGCTTTTTTCCGCTCGTTACGCCCCCGAGTGATTTTTATAATCTGCTACTTGTTGCGCTCATCCAGAGCTTGTGGAAAAACCGAAAAATAGAGAAAACAAAGGCTGGAAAAGCGCTCCCTCAGTGACGAGGTGTTAGTGGCCGGGGCGAACGAACGAACAGAGTGTGCGGGGGCGAGAGAGTGCGGACGATCAGGAGAGAGAAAAAAAGGGAAGTAAAAGGCACAGCGGGACCGGCCGGCCGGCCGGCTGAGCAGCATCCGTGTTTGTATCGCTATCCTGTAGGCTGCTTTCTCATGTACGATTCTTTCGCGACATGAATTTTGCCAGCTATTAATCATTTATGGCGCTTGCATTACAATTTTATTGTTCGATTTGCTCATTACGAGACCTGATTGTAACGTCAATGCCAAACAAGACTAGAGAAAAGCGCGATCTATAAATAAAAAGATGTGCAAAAAATCACGCACTTATAGAAGATTGCGCACAATTTATCTTTACCCTTGATTATTTTTCGTTTTATTCTATTCATTTCGAACAGATTTTTTATGACGAAACAAGTTAAAACACGCAAACGCAAATGTGCATTCTTATTGTGTAGAAAAATGCACTTTCAAATTCTGTACTAAACTTAAATGTGAGTATAAAATCGTTACTGTTATTTTGAAAAGACGTTTTTCATTTTTTTCTTATAGTAATATTTTGAATTAATATTCCAGTTTTTATTAGTAATAATAAATGATTTAATCTAAGTTTTAAATTGAACGTTATTGACTGAAAATCTAAAATGATCTCTCCCTTAGAAGAAGCACGTAACCAAAATACAAATGAAGTGTAAGAATCATTTGCATAATTTAATTGCATCAATTTGTCATGCAAATTTTTTACGTGCAATCCAATGACGTGTATGAATTTCAAAAAGATAATTATCAATAAAAATAATCAAAGTTACCAACTCAACGAATACGATAAAGTTCTTTCAGCAACTAATTTTAAGAAATATCTCAGTTTCGTTCACTATTTCCTATTTGTTCCAAATTCCAGGGATCCGATATAATATAAAAGCTACAATATAGAAACCATTCTTTTCACATCGATAATGCAGAATAAAACAATTCGATTATATATTGTCAAATTTCAATACATACCTTTCAAATATTTATTCCATTACATTAATCATTATTTCATTAAAACAATAATCCAATTATTTTTGATAATTCAATTAATCTGTAAAAGTACAACATTTTTGAAACTGCTCGCATCGTTGCGTTCTACTGCGCAAAAGCTGAACTTCGTAGTTATTATTTTAGCTGTTATTCTTTGTTCTAATTTATTACATAAACGTTCGTTTTTACACAGCTTCCTATAACGTTTGTCAATTTTCGCGAATAAACTTTTACATCGTAATTTTTCTATATATTCCAAAGCTCTATTTTACTTGATAATTTCTACTAGAAAAACATATTGATAAAAGTTGCGGCCATGAAGGAACAATTTCGTCGCTATCACAACGTTTCCTTCGCCATTTTTCCTCGAACAAATTACACGGTACTTATCTTCTGTACATAAAATTTGCAGTAACAGTAGACCATCGATTTTATCAACGTAACTGTATTCTTTTCAGTAAGACCACCCATAATAAAAGACGTTGATATCATCTAAGTCTCGCTGCGTACCTTAATTATAATAAATATGTATATTCCGTATACGATTCCAACATAACTCGGCGATTCATTTGGATGCTGTAATTTTCAACGCCGAGGAATCAGCGTTACCAATATCCTGCCTTGGATTTAGATTTGATTGGTCGAACGATTAATAAACGTATCAACAATGTCCATTTTTAATCATACGTTTCAAACTCTCAAAACCAAACACTGTGAGGGCGCTTTATAATATATCAAAGTTAATTATTAAAACTCATTCATTTATAAAGAGGATAATGCATGAATAATTCAAAATGAAATACACCGCAACATTACGTACAATCTCAGCAATTGTTGCACACAACCGATCTTCTAATACGTCCACGATGTAAGCCTACCTTTCAAACTCACTGAAAATTACAAATCAAAGTATATTAATTACATTGCCAATTATCATCATTAACACTCTCAACTGCAGAAGCTAATTTCCTATTGTTTACAAAAGTCACATTTCTTTGTTGAATCTCGCAACAGATTATAAATACCTACGCGTAATTGAAAAAACGGCTTCGCGTGGAATGCGAATTCGAGGAAGTCCAAGCTAAAACGAAAATGAATGGTTTATATTGAGAATCTATTAGAGCAAGTTTTTGGTCACAAAGAAATATTCGGTTGCATAAGAAATCGTATTTCATTTATTTTGAGAGCCCATAAAATCGTCAGATATTCGCAGCACGACATGACCCACATAATATGCATATACGTATATACGTGTAGACACGTGCATATACATATGCGTTCATCGTTCGCAAAGAACTGCCGTTATAGAAGCGTTTCAACGGTTTCGTAGAGCGCATTAAATTAGAATAGCTAGTTTCGCTCGGGGAAGATGTAGACATGGAACTTTAGACAGTATCTAGTTAGTACGCGGAGGAGAGTAAGAGGGTTCACATATATAAAATAGAGTATAATGTAAAGAACGAACGAGCGTTGGTAAATATGCACTTATAGACGACGATCTTCGGTCTACGCAAGCGACTACTAATTACGCGCACTTTTTCTAAGACGCGACCAATTACACGCTTCGAAGTCGTTAATTGGTAAACCGATAATGTGTATGATTTAAATGAATCAGAAGCACATTTCCGTTATTTTTTCATCTTATGTTACTTTTTTATAAGAACACTATTGCAATGAAAATGATCCTAACTTGCAGTTTTGTATATCTTCATTCTTCGAGCAGAAATCATGATAATGAGTACAAGTTTTTTATTCGTTATGGAGGGAATTTTTCGTTCTTTAAATTATTCCAACTTTCGGTCGGAAGAATCATTGTAAGCCAGGTTGAAATAACAAAGATAATAATTTATGAGTATCGTGAAATGGCGAAATTATGACTAAATGAAAAATAAACTTTGGAGTTGTGAGCAGCTGAAAAACATCGCGAAATAATGAGAAATACAATTTGTTGATAATTACCTGAGATTCGCGCGAACGAGAGTCAAAGGTAACTGAAAAATATAACATTATTACGATATACGAACGATACGATAATTATTGCAATACATAATAAGCTAATATAATTGCTACAGAGACTCATAAAAGGAATTTCTTTCCAAAGTCCTAATATTGCATAAATTAACGATCTGATATGATAGAGCAAAACTAATGTTTACTTTGTTAATCCCCAAAGTTTTCATGATCGAATCTTCAGCAAGAGTCATCATTTAACGGTCTTGTTGATTATATTTATAAATAATTCATGCTAATTGATCAACCAATCGATATTGAATTCGCTCAAAAAACAAGAATAAAAGCAAATGGTGGTTTTCGCAAATTGCGATTCGCAAATCTACAAACAACGGAGCTATTCCACTCTTAAAGTAAAACGCAACGAAGCGTACACGACAGAAGAGAGCAAAGGAGAGAAAGGCCTATGACTCGTTTCTAGTCAAAGAGATGCAGGCAAATAGTGGGAGTGAGGAAGCGAGTGCCAAGGAAAATGCAGCTCCGTGGGAGTAGGATAGAAGATCGATTTTAAGAAATACGCAAGAGGAAGCGCGTTCTATTGCGAAGGAGTAAGCGTCAAATCTCCCAGTTCCACAACCTAGGTCAGAAATAGATCGCGTGATCCCGCATGCTTTTTATTTCAATCGGAAATAATGAATTCAATGAAACGTATTTATATTGTCATAAGATTGCAATTGAATTTTCAAATTCATTCTACTTTTCACACATCAGTTTCTCATTTTTGATTTATTTTTCGTTCGTTTTTTATGAACAAACAACTTGTTTAATATCATATTTAGGTGAGTTGAAATAAATAACGGACATTATTAAATTATTCTAGTATTAATTTTAAATCAATAATAGTTTAACAATACAAACTAAATTCCATTCAACGTTATATAATCAGTATATCGGAATTTGGAAATATCTATATTCATATATTATACAAACAACATAGACTATGATAAAACATAAATAATATGAACACATTTTTGTATCATAATATTATATTTAAGTTATATATTTTATGAAATAAAAAATGTTAAAATTGATATTGCTGATTCGTACGCTGTTAATCACTGAATTCTCGTAAGAAATTATACGGGAAAATTAATATGAAATATTAAAGTATCTTTTGCTATAAAGGGTTTTATATGTCATAAGTTCAATGAAAAAGAAATGGCAATATTTTTCTACGCATAAACAAGTCTCGATAAAATTTATACTGACGACTTATATGGGCTTTGATTAAGAATGTAATGACTTCTTCCGAAATGTCACCGGAGATATAATTCTGATAAGCTCTTTAATATTCCATAAACTTAGAAGCCTTTCAAAAATAATTTTATAAATAGTTTTATTCTTAAGGTACTTACTGAAAGATACAAATGGTCATTTATTTACCGTTAATAATTAACACAAGGGGAAAAAGTATTTTTCGATTCATTAAAAATGAAATCATTTTCTACCAGAAAATTTTTATTCATTCAAAATGGGAAACGAAAATCTTTAATTAAGGATGAGATAGAATTATTCAGACGCGCAGCGAAAAAATATATTTTTCACCATGTAAAAAAACACCGTTGAATTATCACAATTATACCATTTGTCTATATTAAAGTGAAATTAGTTCAAAACAGACACGTAGATTTTTTCCTTTTTATTATATATTTCTAGTAAACTGAAACTATAATGTCTAGAATTTAGAAGATTTATCTCTATTATGTATGGAAACTTCCAAAGTAAGTTGCTACAAACCAATAAATGATATCTTCGTTTGAAACCTGTATTAATGAAATATATAAAATTCCTTATTTTTAGAATCTACACTAGATCTCTCTTAAAGATCTTATACGTCAGAATAATTTATTTGATTAAATTATAAGTTT
>JABFQD010002728.1:0-14584 GCA_022817045.1 Psix sp. ZL-2020
GAGAAATAACTCTTGTCCCAATTGAGAACATGTATAAAATTTTGGTGAAATCAAAGATTGTAGCCGTGATTTGTAATAATTAAAACAAACCGAGGGCTTTCGGATAAATTATAATTTTCGCATATTTTTCTACTTTAGTACTTTAATAAATAGTGTTCTTTTATTGTAAAACTATTTGTATCATTCCAAGTCACCTCATCTGCCTCATCCATTGTCGCTTTGGATTCTTTACGAAAACAAAGAGCTAGATTAAATTTGATGAAATTGAAAACTATACAGTCCGCTTATGTTAATTGAGTTTGTACAACGAACTCAATTCAAAACTTCTTGAGAATTTTGACAGTCCTTCGAGCCAGATACGGTGAAGGCCAAACCGAAAGTGAGGTAAGGGTGAGGTAAGGGTAATACCTAGAACTATTTAGCTGATAAAATAAACAATCCATTGTAATCGAAACTTTACTCCAAAACAACCTCTTGACCATACAGTTATCGCACAAGATGTTTTCTTTATGAATGAAAAAATGACATGTCCTCAGCTAATAAGAAGAAAACTTTTTCTTTTCTTTTAGTACGGTCAGTATCGTTCGAACCTCATTGAAGTGATAGTTGCTGAATTTCGGTTATTAAATTATATGAAACAATGTTGCTAAATTCGTTACAAGTGAGAAAATGAAGCAGTGCATCGACTTTAAAACAATGAACGGTAAGTAAGCACTATATACGTTCAACAACACTACTTTCCCAATACCGTACAGATAGAAATACATATAAAATTTTTCCATTGAAGATACATAACTTAAACAATGTTTAAAATATTTCAATTATTTTTAAATCATGTTCTTTTTTATTTTTAATTTCCATCACAATTTTTTAATTGGGAAAGTTTTTTAAGATCTTACATATTATATATTTTTACATTTTAATAACGTTTTTTCAAATCAAGGTAAATTT
The DNA here is from genome assembly GCA_022817045.1 of Psix sp. ZL-2020. Classification (NCBI taxonomy): domain Eukaryota; kingdom Metazoa; phylum Arthropoda; class Insecta; order Hymenoptera; family Scelionidae; genus Psix; species Psix sp. ZL-2020. The sequence continues at coordinate 952 of JABFQD010002728.1, forward strand.
TTTCAATTGAAATGTATTAATTATATTAAATGATAAATTATAAAAAATTTGTAATCACAAAAATATTTATAATGTATCAATACTTATCTATATTGATTTGTATGAATACTTAATACAAATCCATATAAATTTTAAAAAATTAAAACTTAACCACAGAACTAAATTATTTTATAATACAGGTTAACTTATTTTTTCACAGGTTCACAATATCCGTATTTACTTGTAGAATTTATTTTTGAGAATAAAAAGAAAAAATTCAAGGACATTGACTGTGTTTCTACTATTGACGATCAAAATGAAGAAGCAAGTGTTTGCTATCCTCCTCCGCCTTATAATGCAAAAACGTGCATAGAAATACATGAAATGATGCGTAATTTAATCAGCCTGGATTGTTTAGGATGGCCATTGTATTAAATTATCATTAAAGGATATGCTGGTAACAATAAATGAATGAAATTATTTAATATAATAAATATACAAAAGAAAAAATATTCATTCACAGTATTATAAATTTTGTTTTATTTTCAGCTAACTATGAAGAAGCTCAAAAAAGATTAACACTATTAGAAACAGTTCCCTATGCGTTTTCGACAGATGATCGTGATGGTGCTGAACAAAGAGCAGAGAAAAAATGATTAATGATTCTCCGGAAACTTAAGGAAACGAAAACGAAAGAAGATGATTTTACTTCATCTGGTTTATTACAATTTGATACTAATGAAGGTTGCATTTTCAGTTAATATGTTATAAATAATAAACTTTCAATTATTTAAGATTTTAAACAATTATATTAACTTTCAGATGATTCAGATTCTTGTACATCCTCTGAAAGCAACAAAACACCAAAAACTTTGAAGCCGATAACCCGTAAACGAAAAATCTTTATGGCCGATGTAAATGATTCAAGTAATATTGAAATTTTCTAGATGTATGTATGAAATCCTTCAGTGATTTAAGATTAATACATATTATTTGGCATAACTTAATTCGTTTGACAATAACTAATTATTTGATTTTTTTCAGAATCAACCATGGCAAAACGACCTCGAGAAAGTAGTATATGTTCATAACCGAATTTGAATAAAAATATTCTATTGTCATGTAATTCATGTAAGTTGATTTTCATTTCTAATACTAATATTTAAGATTAATTTCTATCAAGTATCTCCATTTTCAGCAACTAAATCTGATACCGATGAAGAACACGAAACCGAACCGATTATTTACAAGAAACAGAAAAATGATAACGGTAAAATTAACAAAATTGTATACTTTTTTGCCATTTTTTTATTTTCAAATTATTGTTATAAAAATAGATTCATTATTCAATTTTTTTCGAAAAATATTCTTTTGTCGAAATTCAAAAAAACGTTTGAAAAATTTGCTAAACAACAAAATTATACAATTGAAGCGAATTTTTCAATATTAAAATCAAGATTAAGTCCTCTACTGTCTGCTACAGTAAATAATCTATCTTGTAAAATTGAAGAAATCCAGTCAGAGTTGAAAATAAGAACTTCAAATGTAGTTAGTGCTTCTACATTTGAAGAAGAATACAATATTCAACTTCCTGTACAAAATATGAATGATTTTAAACAATTGGACAATGTAATTGCTTCCCAAGAAATTGCATCTGATTTCGTAAGTAATTTTTTAGAAGTTCTTGAAACTATATGTTGAAACAATTATGTTGTAGTTCTTTTAATTATAAATTTTAAATGTTTTCAGGAAAAAAATAATATCTTTAAGATATAGTAGTCATAGAAGCATTACAAAAAATTTGACGTGTTTCATGAAATATATTATGTCGAGAAGTGTTGCTTTAAAATTTACCACCGTCAAAAAAGCTAAGGATAAAGAGCTTCTATCTGAAACAAACGTTTATAAAATTTTAGAAAGTAAGTAATATATTTTTCAAATTATTTTGATTTTTTACACAGCTAAAATTTGACATTCATCAATATGTTTCATTTTATGCTATATATTCATTATTTTGTATTTATTTAGTTTGTTTTTTGAGTATATTATAGTATTTATTATTCAGTATAACAAATCTTTATTATAAATTTTTTTTTATTACAGAATTTATACTGACAAAATATAAAGATCAGCCAATGGTAAAGTCGATAGGAAAAACATTTGAGCAAGCATTAGGATCCGTATAATTACAAATGCAAAAGTTTGGAATGGAATGCGGAAATTATCGAAATTAAACGAAGTTGTGTGAGAAGAATGATTTAATTATGAATATGCTAAGTAGAAATAATTTGTAAAAAATGTAACTCTAATGTAAAAACGTTTGATTATTAAAAACATTTTAAAATAAATTATATTGTCGTGTGTTATTTTTTTAAACGGGATAAAATATATATTATTTGTACCTAGAACCTTTTAAAAATATAAACTGCATCTAGCTCAAATTTGTATCGAATTTATCCAAATTCCACACTGATGCCGACTATATTCTTGCCAGATTCTACCCAGATCTAGTTACACCTAGACAGACTTGGCTAGATTCTTGACATTAAACTGGCCAGAATCGAGGATTTTGAGCGTTACATGCAGACAGATTCTAATAAGTAATTCACTCAGTTACTGGCTTAAATATGGTAAAAATTTCTACTTGGGCACTTACCGTTTTAGACTTAGGGTAAAATTTTTACAGGAAAATTAGCGTGGTATAGTAACTTCACATTTTAGAATATACCCATTACCAAATTTAGTTTTACCATTTTTTTATGGAAAATAGTTCTCTTCCACGAATTTCGAAAAATACAGTTTTTGCTATAGAACAATAACTGAATTTATAAATATAGCCACAGTTCCGATTCTAAAATTCACGCAAACGTACCTTGATACAATAAAATTAGAAAAAATGTTCAAATTTGGACGAAGAATGTAAAGTTAGGAACATTTGAACATTTTTGGCAATTTCTTTTCATATGTTACTGCAAGAAATTATAAGCGAAAAATAGTCGTGACAGAATTGGTTTGAATAAACTATTGAATAATTATGATGTAGCTACATTATGGCTACTTAACATGGCCATAACGTGATTATAGAACAAGTTCCACTTAACTAAGTTAACAATATGATATAGTGTGAAGATTTTAAAATATAGTTAATTATTGTGTAGTAATCGAATGATGGTGAAATATTATTGCTATGGCTATGATATAGGTACAGCATGTTAGTGGCATGACTATAGCGTGGTAAATAGCATGGCTTTTGTATGGTTATAAAATGGCTGTTACATCTGGATTACATCTATATTATATTTCTGTAGCATCTGTTTATTATAACCATTACAATGCAATAAAATTATAATAACAACCGAGAGAAAAAATTCTAGGTCTGATCAGATCTGGAAAATGGCCTGATTAGGTAAACATATATAAAATTTGATAAAATTGAATATGATTCAGTTCTAATTGTATAATATTAAACAGAATGTTATCCGATTAAATCTATTTCTCGATCTGATCAGGTCTGTTCATATCTGTTAAATGAGTAGATCTGACTTTATTCAAACAATTTTTCATGTCTGGTTATGTAAAATTAGATTTAACTTTGCTCAATTATCTATGAAAAAATTCCTGAATAAAGTCAGACCTACTCATTTCTCAGGATTGATTAGACCTGATCAGATCTGAAAATAGACCTCATTGAATCATGTTAGAATTTGGTCGGATTTCATAAAATCAGGCCTAAATCATATTCGATTTTATCAAATTTTATATGTTCCCTATATAGGAAACAGATCATTTCCAGGTCATTTTTCAGACCTGAACAGATCTAGAATTGTTTTCTCTCGGACTATGTCTAACTTATGTTGCAGACAAGCTGAAACGATGTTAAAGCTATGGCGGTACTGAGTCATCATAATTCGATTGCTGCAAGTAACCATACTTATACCATTTTCACACATTATTCTACTTAACTTGTTAGCTGGCTAATAATGCTAAATTAAAATTAAATTAGTTTCATAATTAAATTAGTTTCAATAAAATTTAAAGTTAATTTAAAATGAAAGTAAATGCGTAATTTTTTTAGGTATACCATTTTAGAAATGTTAAAAAATGAATTCTTTTCGTAATGAGGATTTTTTGTAATGTTTAGTTCATAATTTTATTTATTAGGAGTTCGCTAGAAAATTTAAAATACGTTAAAAAAGACCAATTTCTATAAGCATGTCTGATCTATGATTGCATGATTATGTCTGATTTTATTGCACACCGCGATAAGATCTTTCCTGGTATTAAATTTTTTTAGTTTTAGTGAAAGAAAACGGTCATATATAAAGATAAAAATTAATGTACTTACCCAGCACTTCAAATAGAGTGTTAGTTCACTTTTTATTCGAAAAATTGCAACTCTTAGTTAAAAACGTTGAAATTTTTTTAATAGAGAAGAATAGCTTTTAATTGAATTTTTAAAAGATTTTTTAATTTTTAATCACAAATAAATTCGGTGTGGAAATACACAGAAGATTTTCAATATCTTATTGAAATTTTATTTCAACAAGAATTGAATCCATTTTATTTATCATTATTTTTCAAATGTTGATGTACTATTTGATGTCGACTTCGTAAGCTAAAAATATAACATTCAGTTTTAAAAATCTATCAGTTAAAAATACATTTTTCTTATCACAGTTCTCGAAATGTTCTCTTGGTTGAAAAACTGTTATTTATATTCCTCTCAATAGTAACATCAAAAATTATTGTGTTAGTATGGTAAATAAGAAGAATTTCGTAGTACAGTAAAACTTCACACGTAACACAATAAAATTTGACATTTAATTAAAGGAATAAAGTCTAGTGATTTCATATAAAAAATTGATATTTGATGAGAGCTTTTACAGTGTTACGAAATTGTTCCGCTTAGCACTGTACTTCTAGCACCGTAATTTTTGGTGTCATTTTACTCTTAGTGTACAATCGAGTTTTGAACTTTATTTCCGGAATGTTTTTTTTAAATTCTCGGAAATCACGTATTTTTCAGCTGTCTAAGGTAGCATACTCTCTTAAATAATATATTTTAAGTTGCTAAAGTCATTCATTTTTCTTACTGCATTTGAATCATGAAAAAACACATAAATGTTTAACCTCACCAAACGTTTGCACTGATAAAATTGCATTGCTTGAAAAACCTGAATAACATGATTTGTTACATCTGATCTGCATGACATTTAACATATTTGCAATGTAACGTGGTGCACCAACCCATGAGGTTTCATATCTAATAAAACATATTTCAAACATTTATTATTAATTTACGCTTCATCTTATTATAAGACAAATAATATAAATAAAATAATCAATAATATAAAATTAATATTGTTACGTAATATGCGTTCGTAACCTTATTTAAGATGTACACAGTATACAGTATAATATTTGTATTTATATTTATCATTGTATGTGTACATTTTGTTTACAAAAATCTGTTATAGGAAAACTTTATTTTGTATCGAATAATGATATATAATGTTTTAATATCAATATTTTATGAATTTATGAAATATAACTAATTAAATTAATGTGTTAATTCATCATACTGTATCGTAGAAAAAAACTTCTTTGCCTTTCCATGTTTGTTTTAATTTAGAACAAAGTGTTGAAAAACATTTGGAAATCTAAAAAACTCTCTTGAACCTTAATTGGAATTTCAAATGTTATATTCAAGACGATTGTCTTCAACCAGATAATTTTGAAATTCAATAGGTCGGATCTAATAAAAAAATAAAGCTTAGATACTTTCATAAGGTATGATAATCATTTGTTAAGAAAAACTGAGAAAAATTATATATTATATATATTCATTATAATATACTGAGAAAACTCTGTATATTATATTGAAGCGTTGATGACTGATGATGGACCCCATCAAGCATCAACGTCACTGATATGAGCTAACCCAGCAGAGTGCTAAATTTGACCAAAATATTTAGTCTGGTATTTCTGTAATAGAAACTGTTCATAGGACCCTTGACTTTATAGCAGTCTTATGCTTTTGGATAAAACACCTAATTTTCCCTCGTCTAGAAGATGTAAAAGACGTCTTACATAACTTGTAATCAGAAACTAGGCAAAGTGGTTTTTATAATTAAACCTGACAGATCCAACTATCATATAAAGAAAGATTTCAAGCTGATCAGTCTCATATCATTAACGTTGAAATAACGAAGAGACTGATTTACGTGCATATAGTAGAAGGGCTGAACATTCTTTATTATTTCCAAGTCAATACATCTACAGGAAAAGACACTCAGCTTATTCTGCTTTACACCAGATAGTGTTTCACATTAAGAATTACAGCAATCTAGAAGAATATACATTGAGGCTACTCTTTACATCGGTAAAACCTTCACCCATACTAATACAGTATTGAAGAAAAAGGCACGAATCTGTCACTTCTAGTTGAGTGAAAACCTTGTTAAGTAACAGAAGACTGATTGTAACGAGCAAATTTTAACAGATTAGGTCATAGTTGATCCAGGATGTGCTCCAGAAAGTGCCTTATTTCCCCTATTATTATTGGTTATCATAGATAAACTACTCGAAGAGTAGTAGCCTGTCACATATTTGTCGTGGTAGTGTATGCCGATGGCCTAATAATAGTATTATGAGGACCGTTTCTCGCTCGCATGGCTGAAGCTGTCAAAATATGCTGGTGCGTCAAATCCGGGCTGACCGTCAATATATCGGAAACGGAATTAATCAAATTCAATTACAAATAGAATCCACTAGAAGTGATGTCACTTTCATTTTTTGACTTTGTATTGAAGAAGTATGAAGTTAGATATTTAAAAATTATTCTAGGCAACAAAATGGTTTAGAACTAAATAGACCCTAAATGGGTCCTACTAATGGTATTGATGGCATAAATGAAAACCATCCCGCAACATCACCACGACTTTTTCAATAATATTATTAAAGAAAACTTTAAATGCAGTTTCATTAATTCCACTTTTCTGTATTTCAAGATGATATTATTTAAGATTTTTTCAGAAATTCGCTGAACAACCCGCCACGAAGAAAGTAAAATCGTTTTCTACAAGTTTTTTAATGTATACCATTTTTTGAATCATTTTCATAAAAAAATAAAATATTGCCATAAACTAATATGTTGCGTAGGCGGAATATTTTTGATTATTTTTTAATAATTCAATAATCATTAAAACAATTAAATTGGAAAGACTAAAAAATTGTGTGAATTAAACAATAAAAATTGTATAAATAATCAAAATACTTACAATGTATTTTTGATTATGCCGTTTTCTTCAACGATATATTGTCCCATTAAGCACAATAACCCCATCATACTTATCATAACAATTAATATCATTAATATGAAGAAAAGTCCTTTTGATGTTTGAATCATTAATTGTATCTACGCGGGAGCATAAATTACAATCATTATTATGAATTTATGTGTTTTCTTTTTATAACAAAATTTTATATAATAGTTTTACCGAGGTAAGACAAAAAGTCATAGCAATGACGTAAATCACAAAACCAAGAAGTAGAAGAGGGTAATAACATATGTTTGCTATATTTGATAATCTTGACAAATAATTTAATAGAATAATTAGGACAGTAATGTATTTATTTTTATTATTAAAATAGGTACATTTATTTAAAGAAACAAAAGCTAGACCAATGTTGAAATAAATATCGAAAACCAATGTGTAATTCATACAGATTTTTTAAAGAAAAGCCTAGGTTTTGATCTTCAAATTAGATATACCATTAAAAATCATAGTTTACAAAAAAGTTACTTCATTGAAATTGAGTGATTATTGAGACATTGTTTCACCATTTTCTTAAATATATATGTATTATTTTGATTTAAATAAGGGAAGCATATTCTTCTTAATGTTAATCTTAAATAAAATGTCAACAATTTAATAACAAAAGTAAATAAAAGTTTAATCTATATATTTTTTGAAAAATGAAAAATTTCATTCATCATACTTAATTTCTAAATTATTCGTAAAAAAATACGTGAAATATATCCCAATTGAATTTACGTAACAGGCATACCCAAAAAATGTATATGAAATATCGAAAGATGTCAACAAAATAGACCAAACATATTAATAAGCAATTTTTGGTATTAGTTTATCTTGTATACATTGATCATGATATTCTAAATTTTCTTTGCAATGTATTAGCGCATAAATGATCCGCGCAAAATATCCACATTCAAGAAATATCAATATTTCTGCAAAAATAAACAAATTCTTATGTTTTTGAAAATATAATTATTTTGAGATATTTTAACGTTATTGTAATTATTTCAATGAATTCAGCTAAAACCTACGAGAAATAATAGTTTATAATTTAGTGTAAAACTTATCCAAATGGATTTATTTCATAGAAGGATACTGCTAGTTAATTATGGAAGTTGGAGAACAATTTTGTGTTGCTTATTGAAATTCTTTAATCTTTATTTCATCTCTTTTTAAACTTTTTGAATACTAAAATAGGATTTTTTGTTTTGAACAAATAAAGTTTTCTTATTTTTGACGTTATAAAAACTACATTAATTGATTCAAAATAGTCGCAATTATTGTTGCGTAGTAAAGCATAATTCGAATTCATATGAAAAAACATTAAAAACGTAAACATATTTTTTTATTATTTTATAAAGTTCAATATTATGTAAAATGTCAATAAATATAATAATAAATACTAATAATATGTGTTTTAATAATTTTCAAATAATTAAAGTTACAAGTTACAATTTCAAAGTGATAAATTTATTTACATGAAAGAATAAGTAAAATTGATATTATTACAATGGTATTGTAATACTGTAAAAACATAAAATAATACTTTGTTACTTGTAGAGTATACTAGCGCTACTAGAAATTTAATATGTTTGCACACTAAATTCGTTTACACGCTTATTTAGACATATTTATAACAATATCATTGGAAATTTGTAAATGAAACGCATATAATCTATGTTTTTTTACAATCGCTTATGGGCTGTATTTTTAAAACAGTATTACGTAAATAATACAACTGCGTCTTGTTGCACGTAAAGAAACTATATGATAAACGCAGTTTAGTCAATTTGAGTATAATAAATGAATTTATTATTCATTTTTAAAATAAATTTTAACCTCTTATCTTCATTTACTTGAAAAACAAATCGTTTTAGAAAAATTGTACTCTAAAAATTTACATTTGTAGCAACTCTGGTTACTAACATTGATTTTCTGTTTGTCACTATTTATATTTAATGACATGATAGGAATAACTTAAGACATAATTAATATTTAAATATATACAAGATATATTTTAAAGGCTAAATGAATCAGAATGTATTATAAATCATATTCAAATGAATAGCAACAAAATTTTTCTCGATTTGCAAAATGTTTGACGCCGAGAAGAACGTGTCTTTTACTTCTCTACGTTTTATAATCAGCAAAACGGAAAAGGTCTTAGCAACCTTGAGTTTAACGAGCCTTGACAATAAACACCACGATCCTTGCGATGACAACAAGCGTAGATAGCTAGCATATATGCAGTATGTAACCTCATTAAAGTCAAATTATTAGAACGAAAAGAGAAAGGGTCATCGTTTGTTGGTATTTTAATTCATTTTAATGATAAGAAAATTGTTCTAATACTTGGTCTGTTACTGTTTATGCTATGCGTTCAATTATTTCTTATAACTATGAATTTACTATACGAAATTTGGTGCTTGTTTCATATTTTTCAAAAAAACAAACATTAGTTTGAGAAACTGATTAATTTCTTTTTTGAGATTTTAGAGTTGGCGTTGTTATTTAACAATGATTTAGAAACTTCATCTAGAACAGACGAAATAGGCATCATGTCAGATAGTGATAGCTTCGAGAGAGACTTTGTACATAGATCTGACGAGAATAAATAGATAGAATGATTCTTAATCAAAAACACAAGAATTGCAGGAAAAAATTCTTGAAATTTTAGGCGTCATTCTGGCACTGAAAGAACCAAAAGTATTAAAGTTCAGTAAGAGTTCATATGCATATTGGGCCTTCTGGATTTAAAACGGTGTAAGTCAAGAAGAGTAACAAATGCTGTTTTCTCAGTATTTCTATAAAAAAAAGCCCCTTAAAACCACCAGTGTTGAATCTAAAAATATTAGCGGACCTTCCAGAGATGACTAAAAACCGGAATGAACATTTAGTACACTCTTATCCTATTTTTAGCCCGGCAATCTCAGCTTTAGGCCAAGGACTGACGAACCTTCTGAGAATTGACATAATTTTTCTCGAAAACAGAAAACACTCGAACAACTGAGCGATTCAGGCAAGCTACTGTCAGATTTATTTAGAAAAAATATGATTACGATAAGAATGGTAATTTTTTCAAGAAAAAACAAACAATCTAAGTTGGTTCTAGAAGAATCGAAGGTTGACTCAATGCTTTTCAGGGAAGATGTAACTTTAGATTTATTATCAAGAGTAGAATGTTTAAATTTTTATGTATGCTTTTTAATTGTTGTTTTCATGTGCAGATCAAAGCAACATCCATTCAGGAGGAGCCTCAGATTGATTTCCGGCAATTTATTAAGAATGCATTAAAAAGTAGAGACCTTGTAGAGGTAGCTGTATAGTTGTGTTGATGTTTTTATGTAGTTCAACATTCAAACAGTACTCAAATTTTATCGTGAATTTTATAATAGACGAATAGAGTCAGCCGAAAAAAGTTTAGTAGTAAGGCGTAAATTTGCAACATAGGTCTCAAAAGGGAGATACATAGCTGGAAGATGAGTACGGAGCTATCTATGTCGGATTATAGGACCAACCTATTCGAAATCGGTGTAATGGGGGAAAAGGAGGTATGGAGCAGAAATTCTAGGATGACAGATTAAGCGGAATCTGGAGACGGCTGTGTTGAAAACGTATGACAATAACTTTCCCCTGAGAATCAAACGGCCACCGGAGTCGGCTCCATGGTGGAATGCTTACCTAGAGGGATTAAGACGAGAAGTAAGAAAAGCCTTTAATAAAGTAAGGAAAAGGAGCACGCCTGAGAAATGGGACGTGTATAAGAGCATACTCAAAACTTTTAAAAAGGGCATAGAGGAAGCTAAAAAGAAAACCTGGCGAGATTTCTGATCGAGGGTGGACAGCGTTCCGGAAACAGCTAGACTGTTCAGGATCCTCCTTAAGTATAATGACGCCAAGTTGAGGCTACCGAAGGATAACTCGAGTACCTTTCAAAAAACCAAGGAAGAAATTCTGAGAGTTTTGTTCAGGAAGAACTTTCCTGATGTAGATTTGGGAAACAAGTTAGCACTAAGAGCAGTTGGCAGCAATGGTGGAATGAACTGGAAGATGGATGCACAAATAGTCACACCAGGAAAGGTAAAATGGGCTATTCAAAGCTTTGACCCCTATAAGGCCCCGGGTTCAGATGACATTTTTCCTAAAATGCTGCAAGAGCTTCAAGTCTGGGACTGATAACCGGGACCCTTAAGGGATCGATTGCTGTTGGTTATATGTCCAAGAAATGGAAAGAAACACCTGCAGAAACAAAGCAAAAAGGCATTACGTTTATTAATGCAGAGTCGGGTTTACACTGGGAATTGCAACTGGAAAAGATCCTATGGTTATACCGCGCTGTTGTGATGCCTCAGTTAACATATGCTTCTGTAATATGGTGGAAAGTAACAGAAAAGGAAGCTCGAGCGAGAAACCCGGATCACTTTCAGATGGTCGCTCTTAGGGGGACTCTGGGACTTAAAAAATGTACACCCGTAACTGTGGTCAACAGATTGCTTAACCAAACTAGCTTGGGTCTGACTATCATCAGAGGAGCGACGAGGGCAGCACTTAGACTGATGATCAGTAATTCTTCAAATCCTGAGGAAAATATTCAACACTCAGGACCTCAATGCAGTCCATGATAGGACAAACAAAAAGCTAATATTTGGTAATAGATACAAGGTTTTGATACCAAGTAGACAAGAATGAAATGATAGCCAAGGATCCAGAGACGGCCAGATCTGGTTTAAAGAAGGACCTAAAATGTCAACAGGGACGAGACTTAGCATCTGTGGACCAAGGAGAAGAGATAATGCATCCTATTCCTTAGTAAAACAAGCAGAAATAGCAGCTGTGGGTATATATTTTGAGAACTTGACCGATAAGGGTACCGAAAGGGCGGAGAGCGAAAGGATCTGAAGAGCAAAGTTTACAAGACGAAATCTAATAATCTGAATAAACAGACAGACAGAGTTCGTAATGTATCAGATAGCATAACACTAGAAATGGTCGACAACGACATGAAAGGTATTTACCATCGAGTGACATATTGTAAAGTACAAAAAGGTGCCCAATTCGAACATTTAATCAAATGAATTGCAAAACAAGCACCCCGATAATGAGAGGCAAAGGGATTCACTTGAAATAAGCACCCCACCCTTATAAGGACGAAGTTTACATTTCGCGTTATTATATGATTTCGCGATACTGACAAAGAGCGGTGCTAACATGGTTTTCGTCTCTCACACTACTATATAATTACAGTCGAACTTCATTCATAGATAAGTTTGTTTGACTTTTAAATTATATTAGCGATTATCTCGTTGGACTGCAAATACAGGATATTCATTTTTATTCATCAATTTACTTCGTTATTGTAAGTTACTTTACAATGACATGGTTATAAAATGCTAAAAAAAACTTAGTGATGAAATACTAGTAATTCAAATGGATAGAAATCATAGTTATTATTAGTGACAATTTTACCATTGTAACATTATCATACAAGTATGAGAATTTTTACAATTTTTTATCCAGTTTCGATACACGATTCTCGAGTAAATTGTTATGGGTTTTGAATTTTGGGTTCTAAGATTTTATAATTTTCGTAATTTTAACAAATTTGAGGGACAATTTTTTTGCATTTTTCAATATAATGCAAAAATTATAACATTTAATTTTATAGGAACAATTTAAAATTATAATCTTTCCCTTCGCAATTTTTCATGTAACTAACGTAGTTTTATCAGTGAGATAATAAATTAAAATTTCTATAATTTAAATAAGTTTTGAAAATTTCAATTTATAGTTGATTAAATATATTTAATCCGATATTGTATAACTTAATTAGCACGATGGCAGTTATCCTTTTATTAGTTTTGTGCTGAATCATTAAAACTCTTCATTTTTAAGATACAATCTAAATAAATACTCGTCAGTAGTTGTATCATCTTTTTACTGAAGGCAAAATTATTTTTGTAGATGTAACTATTAAATCCGGTCAATTTAAATTTGTATAATTCTTCCAAACAATGAAGTGTAAATACAAACTTTTTGAAAAAAAAAGAAATTTGATTATTGATGCGCTAGCGCTTTCTGTTTTTACTTTTAAACTGGTATGTATAAATATTTAAGTGTTTAAATTTTATTTTTGTTCCTTATAGTTTATGTGTTATAAATAAATAATTTTGCCTTCGAAGGAACTTTTTTAATTTTCAAAAAACTATTATTTATGACGTTTCGAAATTTTTATTATTTCCTCATCAGATCTAAAAATGTAAATCATAAATTAAAATTCATCTAAAATCTATATATGAAATTTCGAATAATATTACATTTCAAATTTGTTTAAATAA
>JABFQD010002729.1:0-14583 GCA_022817045.1 Psix sp. ZL-2020
CTGTAATGTAACTAAATGTAAATTTCAATATTTTGACGTCCTTTTAACGTTATGAAATTTATAGAAGACAAAGAAATTAGTTTTATCAACATGAATAATTAAATTTTGTTTTTCTATAATTTCTCAAAAACATTCTAATGAGTTCAATGATTCTTTTTTGAAGTCCTGGGGAATTCGGAGGTTCTAAGAAAGAAACAAAAGAATGAAAATTCCCCATGCTTCGAAAGCCTCCTAGGGTAGAGTTTACTGATAATATTGTAGGGATTGAAGAATTTACGGCCTTGTTTTCTCGACAAGTTTAAATTCCATATTAATAGTAGAATAAAGATAACTTTATGGATGTGCGAAATACCAGTGTATTGTCTCATACAGTTGATTACTGGTGTCTTACCTTGTCTACTTGTGCGCTCTTTTCGATTTTGAATAGTTTCACATTGCCTTATATGGTAATAGTTTTAACTTCTAAATTCTCAAATTATCGAATTCGTTTATTGAATATTTACTTTCTTATTTCCCAAAAACGAATCAATTACCAGTTCATCTAAAACAAACCTGCACCGAAAAATTAACTTTTCAATGAGTCTAGCAATAAATAATATCCTAAAAAATGCCAAATATATTAAAAAAGTTGGTTTTTGATTGAAATTGGATCGGAATTGAAATTAGTACAATAGGAACCAAATTTTTGGAATTAGATGAAATGTCAAATTGTTGAAGAATGTTTACAAAACAGCATGTAAAAATGCATAAAATATTGTGAATTCTTTATTGCATTGACTAGATAAATATCTACCAAACTGTTCAGTGAGGTGATAAATTTGATTACATTGAATGAATTGATTAATTAAATTGAATATATAATTATGATTGCTATTGGTGCAGGTTATAAAAAAAAGTTAGTTATCGAGCGGAAACAATATTTGTAATTTGGATGGCTTTCTATTGAGTGCTTATGCGAAAATATTACAACCGATAATTTACATTAACTGAGAGAATTTCGAAAATTTGCGTAATTAAAATTGTGCCTATTTTGTCGGCCAAAAATGTCGCTGAACAATCGCGCTTCACATGTTCGCGCTAGAGACCAATACACAAAATCAATATGCCATACACGCGAAAAGTTTCTTTGACATATAGGTCACGCATTTTTTGGGATAAATTCAAGCACAGGCGAACGCAGTAACAATTGCATTAAAAAGCATATTACAGCGAGGTCCTTTTTTCGGCGTGGCAGCAGAAACACAATATTCGTGCAGTGCATTGGCGCAATTTGCGTCGGTTTTACGTAACGGGGGCTCGCATGTTAGCGTCATTTTACGATTGGGTTACCCACTTTGCGCGGCAATAATTACTGCAAAACTGTTGGCTCGCGAGCCGTGGGCTACTTTTTTACGAGATCGTCTCGTTTCGCGTGGAAATTCCGCATCCGTAGGCAACTTGGTTCGTGCACGATCGATCCGCAAATATACGCTAAACTCACTCGCTCCGTCGGGTCACAACTTTTTGCGTCGAAAACCGCTCATAATCTCAGCTAATTAACAGCGCCTCTCATTCGCCTGCACAACTATAACTTTCTTCTGGTCCCTGCTTGGCTTTCAATATAATTTCTACTCACCTGCATGTGCGCATAAACAGCCACTAGATCTATCGCGAATCCTCTCAAATGTTCCTCATTTTTCTTCATTCCAATACATTTACACAATTTTATTTCATCATTAAATCGAGCGTACCAGGGACGTTTTGCGAAACATCAGATATATTGCTGAAAAAAGACTTCGTATTGTGCGTGTTTTAATCACAAAAACGAAACAATGATTTTTTCGCGAGGTAATTAAATTGCTGTTTTCAATTAGATTAATGCAGCCTGAGGTACTACGTTGGTCAAACTGCTATTATTTATGTCAAAAAGGGCTGTAATTTCACTATACTAATTGTCTGTTACCGGCGAAGCTGTTTTTCGATTTGATACTGAATTAGTTGGTCGGTAGTGAAAGAACTATAACCTTGGCTCTTTTAATGCTGTTCCAAAATTCGACACAATTTCATCCATGTTAGAAGCTTTGTGATTATTTCGACCCAATTTAGCCACTGGCCTTCGTTCTGAAATCTTCTACAAACCCTAATACAAATGTACATACACGTAAATATTTGATACCATTTTCTTGTTACTTTTTTACCGATGAAATATTTTGTAGCTCTGTATATGATGTGTTTCTTCATCTATTGAGATGTTATACATGCGGGTATATCTGATTTAAACGGCAAGTCATGCTGATGTATAATATTTGTTGTTATTTGAATAAATAAAATGTGTTGTAAGAATGTTGATTTGTGAAACAACTCGAATTGGTGGAGTTCAGAAATGAATTTAATACAAATTTATTGAGCATATTTGTCTGGTAAAATATTTACATTTTATAGTCGAAAATGACGGGGTCAATTTAAGAAATTATTACGTGATCTTAAACAAATATGACAAATTAAAATATCAAATGCTTAATTAAAGCTTACGCTACTTCAAAGAAAATCGATCAATAATTACGTACAAAATAAATTTGACAAATATTTCATTTGAGTATTAGAAAAATATTTGTGTAACCAAACTTTGAATAAAAACTACGAAAAATGTATATAGTTATGATCCGAAATGTCACATCAGCATATTTAAATGTTTAATAATGATCATTTTTCAAAAATTGATAAAAATACTTTATTTCTGAGTTCATTCGGAATATATGATGTATTCCGGGCAAACTCAAATGAAGAGGGTTTGGAAAAGTTTTCTTTTCAAAAAACTCCAACGAAAAGAGAAAACGAAACATATTTCACTTATTAAAAGAAATCATTAACGCAATTTAAATTTTAGGTAGAACTACATTTATTTTTCAGCAATTTCCAAAAAATCGTCCTTCAATCCAACGAATGAATATTTTTTAGACATTCATTTTATTGATTTAATATACTTTAACTCTACAATTTTTTCTTACTACATTCTCATCATTGTTAGAGTGCATGACCCCGCCTTTTTAACTCTGAAATTATAGCGAAATTTTCGTTAAAATTTCACCGTGGAAGCACAGTACACTTGATTACGAAAATGCACTTAACTATACAAGAAAAAAAAGATGAATATGATATTCAAAATATTTTGCAAAATTAACAAACACAATATATTAAATACTACTATATAATATTAAGATGCCAAATGAAATATACCATGAAATTGAATTTCAAAAGTCTAGTTCTATTTCGAGTGTTAAAAAGAAAAATGAACACAGTTTTTGTATCCAGTAAATAGTGAATGGTAAAAACTAATTTACCGATGAATTTATTGATGAATAATTTGTTTAAAAAACACTAGAAAATGTGCCTAATTGTAGCTGAATCGTATTTGTGTTATATAAAAAATATAATCCAAAGTGCGATATTGTGATTGAATTATTTGATAATAGTACTTCAAAAATATAGCACAAGTGTTATATAGTATAGGTAACAATAAAATTCAAATAACTGTCAAAGTGTCAAAGCCCTTGTGTTCTCCCTTTCATTTGAATCATACAGATGAATGAATCAAGAGGTCCTAAGAGACTGGTCAAATCGAATTTTAAATTTAACTCATAGCGTTAAACCAGGGAGTTCAATGCTTCTAAACGTTTCTTTTATAATCACTTATCTTCAGATCGATGATGATCCTATTATACGAAAACTACTTGTTTCTTTAGCACTCGAGTGAACTTATATATTAACACATAAACACAACATTTTAAAAGATTTCATTTATAATCTATTTCAACTATCTTATTTTCGTCATTTCTTTCTAATTATTTTTATTCGTATATATATAATTGTTACTCTAAACTAAGCATGAGCTGATCTCAAAAAAATGCAGTGTGTAAATTAAATTTTTTCTGTGTTGTAAATCTAAAATGAATTGCAATATATCACACTACAAATATGGTCTGAATTTGATCAAACACCAAATTCATAAATAATAAACAAAATTGGATAATGTTTAAATTGCACATAATTGAAACACCTGAATATTTTTCAATCATATATCATAACAAGATTAAACCTTCTAATCCCATGGTTTAATGATTAATTCAAAAATCATTTTAACACTGAAAATAATCAACTGAAAATCACATTTAAATTCATTAAATCATTTGTTTAGGTGTAACTTAAATGATATATTTGTATACACTACTTTTGATACATTTTGGAGAGAGTGTTAAAAACGAAATTAGACATTCTTTTTTTTGAAAGAGAGGCAAATCATTTGAAAGTGCAAAATGTCTTATGAGTAAAACTATTTGATTAATATGTAGGAAATAACATTCAATAAAAAAGGCAATTGAAAAGGTAGTGGATATTTAAATAAACTAAAAGTTCCTAAAAGGGTTGAGTGGTTATTAAAACAAGTGAAAATGATTTGAAAAACACGCTCATGTCATACGTCTTTATCAGAAGCGATTTAGACAAAAAAGGTTTATACCTGAAAGCAACCATACAGTACAAAATGAAGCTTAAAATTTTGGGACGAATTCCTGTAGATACGCCCGTGACTCGTGCCAAGTTAATCCTCCATTAGCTATGTTTTATTGTGTGCGTTTAACACGTTGTTTACATTGCAAAAAGAGAGTATTTAGTGCATGTTTTATGATTTCCATTTGAAAACCTTTGCGGCGCATGGAAATTTTCGAGCCTGACAGGAACTCGAGTCGTTTTATAATTCCGAGACAATTGAAAGAAAATTTGTGCAATAAAAATTACGCAGTTACTGTAAGCGCAACGAATGAACATTGTTACTCGGGCGTTTGAAGTAAGACGAAGCAAAGACTATATCCTGAAAATAAAACTTGGTTAAATAACAGTGCAACTGGTAAAGAGTGATTGCCAACTGTAAAAATATGTCACGTAATGTCATTTTAAGGATTAATACCAAACTAAAATTTCACATCGAGCAAATTTCGTTTCACAATAAGTTACTATCTAAACGTGTATTCTCGAGGCACTCTGTAAGAGAGCGAAAATGTGTTAAAATTGAGTCACTTAATAAGCATACAAACTGACCAATCACGTTAGTTTTTCCGACTCAGCATTTTGTAATGTAGAATAAGGAGTAGGAATAAATGATAATCAAAGTGAAATGGCGATATTGGGAGATAAAACGATTGGTGAAATGATTAGCGTGTAATGGTATTAGTAAGAAATAAAATGGCCGAACGACGCATAGCTTTTGTGCGACTATCTTGGTGCAGCGTTTGGAAAAGCAGCGGCGAATCTATGTACGTTTATGTGCAATCGCAAAGGTCGAATTGGTGATACGATGCGGAAATCGATCAGTTAGCTGGAGGAATGGCTCGGGAAAGCAGCAGGGCATTTTGGTTTTGCGCAGGTGGAGAGCGCTACTAAGCACAACCGGAGAGAAAACTGGACAACCTTTGAAAGTATACGATGTTGAAACTCGAGTTTGACTGGACTACTTAAAGCGCAGTTGAAATATATGTCCTATGATTCTGAGTGGACTGTCGAGCGTTTATCAAATTGGCTCGCTTCAATGCTGTTGGCTTTTCGACATCAGAAATGCATCTCATTTGCGCACTCCAGCGGTCATTTTGCCTGCTTAAACATCGCAGATCAACGAGTCGCTCGACCTTGTTAATCAACAAGTCATCCGATTCGCTGAACTTTCAAAGTAACGCGCGGCACAAAAATGTACCCCATTAATGTTGCCGAACGCCATTTTTAATACCAAAAGCGCCGTTTCTATTTTGAGAAGCATCAATCGATATCTCGAGTTGACGCTGGCTACTTTGATGTCATCTGACGTGGCGCAACTTTTCTCTCTTTTGAACGCGAATCCTCGCACGCCGCGAGATTATGGTCGAACGATCGTTTCGTAACTCGCCGTTGTGATATTACAATTTTGAAAGAAACACGTCAGCGTGTGCAAAACATGAATCATGAATATAGTCAACGCAATCGGATTGGCCGATACCTTTGATTATCACAACCTATTTATTCTCGACGTAAAAAGCCGGTTATAAATAAACAGTAACTATTCAATTATTCTCTGTAAACATTCGTAACGAACAAAGTCAAGATGTCGAATTCAAATGACTGCGAAGTCGTTATATATGAATCGAAACGCCGTATAAAACAATAAACATGATTCCAAAATTGAACAAACATGATAAACACGCGAAATTAACGGAAGATAATTTTTTTGTATTGAGCACGCTGTAATTGAGATGTTGCAACGAAAATTATAATGCTCGAAGAAAAGAATAACGCCGGCACAATGGACCTGAAAAACAACTGCAATCGAGTCGAAAACAACTGCGA
The DNA here is from genome assembly GCA_022817045.1 of Psix sp. ZL-2020. NCBI lineage: Eukaryota > Metazoa > Arthropoda > Insecta > Hymenoptera > Scelionidae > Psix > Psix sp. ZL-2020. Next base: position 6,349 of record JABFQD010002729.1, read on the forward strand.
TTCGTGATAGACAAGAGAGTGTGTGGATGTGATTTTGTTGTATGAAAATACTGGCAAAGAAAATAGATTTTAGGTGGAGAATAATCGATGATTCGGGAACGCGGCGTAATCTCGCTGACGAAATTTGGTTAGAAGCGAATTGAGTAAATCCGGTTGGTTAATTATGCGTAGCGTTCAAAGTACCGTTGGCGAGGATCGGATCGGCGAGGCAGAATTAGGAAAGACGCAGACAGAGGCGCGCAGCTTTCACGCTCACGCACACAAGCAAGCGTTTTTTTTATCAAAGGGCCTCGCGGCCCGTTGGCTGTTTCTCGCGATACGTACAGCGCGAAAGGTTAAAGGCGACGTCGAGAATTTCAGCCTGGCTATACGTCCCGCTTAGCCCCGTCGCCCGGCGCCTCCGCCTCTTTGTCCTTCCACCGCGCTGCGCGGCTTCTCTCTCGCCGGAGCCTTGGCATTCTCTCTCTCCGTCGCGACACGCGAGGGCGGCAAGCGCCCGATACACGCGCAGATGAAGATTAAAAGTAGAAAAACAAGAGAGCCACGAAACTCTCGGACGACGCGCTCGTTTGCCAGCGACCGGAGAACCCAGAACGCGACTCTCGCTTTAGGCAATTCTTTTCAGACATACCACTTTCTTCGTTGTATAATGCGCGCTCTGCTCATTTTTTATCCCTTTTTTGTTCCCCAACCTTTCTCCATTTTCCCTTTTTCTCTCTCTTTTTTCATTTTCTTACTTCGCTCGCATTTTCCCTCACTTTATAACCTTTTTCCCTTTCGCCTAGTCGCCTGTCATATTGCTGCTAACGAATCTGCCAATTGTCTCGCGCATTCATTATATCATTTTACAAATTTGTCTCATGCTCCATCTAACCACTTCATTCACAGCTTTGGATCAATTTATTACTCATTTGATTAAACTTTGCTCTTCGTATAGTCTAACCACAATTTATATTTCTTCTATAAGGAATCAAATTAGGATACAAAATGCTCCTAAGATGCGAAATCCAAAGGTGGAACCGACTTAGTTTAGAGACGCATTTTTTCATACATATCAACTTCAACATATTCACTTGCAAGCTATAACTCTTTTCAACGCAAAATCAACTTCAAATGAACCATTAAAAACCATAATTAATCTATGAAACGTAACATCAAATCTAATCATTCATTATTATTGTCTTCATTTTTCACTATCAATGATTATTTATTGTTTCAAATTTTTTAGTGATATTATGTATTATTTCAACAATTTAATTGCTGCATTAACATTTTACTCTCTTTTAAACGGGATCGTTTTAATCAAGTTGTAGTTCTTTAATATACAATGCAAATTAGAAATTACGACGTCAAATAAAAATATGTTAAAATGAAATTAATGAAGTCCAATGAAAATAATTAACTGTTGAATGTCTGTAAAAAGTTGAACATCTTTTATACTTGGATTTACACTTATTGATTTTATTTTATTATTGCGCATTTTATTTCGATAATCATAAAGTTCAGATGTTATTATATTTTCTTTTTTTCTCGGTAGCATAACAAATTATACACAAGCGTAACATAATACAAGATATTTGTCCAAAATAGTTTGACACGTCATCAAAAAGATAGTTAAATTTTGTATGAAAATGATAAAGAAGTTGACATGACGATTCTTTCATATTAAAATCAGTCTAGGAACGGTTTGAGTTTACAGTCCAGGCTGGATCTGGGCAAAGGACGTGAGCCGGACTGAATGAAAATATGGTAAAGAGCTAAATAAAATCTGGTAGTTGATCTGGGTTTAATATGGTTGAATATAGTAGATATTTTGATGTGAGTAATTATACAAAAGTTCCCTTTTTGATTTCAAATTCAGTCAATTTTCTGTAAGACGCTGAACAGAAACTCAAATAACCGCATACGAACAAATCAATTTTATTTATTGAATTCATTTGAATATTATGGGTATCATAATGATTTATGATTTGATATGATTTATGATAATTATCATCAAATTATACATACTTTAAATCTTTTAAAGTTTACTAATCAAGATATGAAACTTTTTGTTTTGGATCTTAACAAATATCTTCATAGAAAATTGCAAATAAATTTCAATGCAACCTACAAATGTAAAGAGAAAAAAGATATATATCATATTATAATAAATAGAAGATTGTTTTATTAGTATAATAATCGAAAGAATATTTTGAACAAACCGTTGTTTGTACAAAATCAAAACTCATTGACTCACACTCTGGCTAAAAAGAATTGTTTTTAACAAGCGCTTGTTTTAATTTTGAATTTCAATGTTATAGAAGCATTTTGAAGACACTCCTATTCCGTAAAAATGCTCATACTTACCGACGTCAACTATATTAAATCCAGACAAACTACTCAAATTTTATACCATCTGGAAAAGCATCTTATTTAGACCTGATCCAGGTTTACTCTCAGACTTTTATCAAACTATAACCAGATTCAATGCAGACTAGCTACCAGACTTTTTCCATGCCTTTTCTACATACCATTTATTTAGTCAGAGACGCATTTCTAACCTAAACCCTACCTTCACTTCAAATATAATCTATTTCCGGACTAATGCCAGACTAATTTCAGGATGTAAAATTTCCATTCAGACCGTTTTTCTTTTTTTACGTTACCTATTGACGTACTAGCCACGTAGAAAACTATATTTAAAACGACGTTGAAACAACGTTTCTACGAGTTGAACTGACGTTTGTTCAAAACGTCGAAACATAGTTGATATGACGTCGAAATGGAACAACCATGCGACGTTGGTTCATTGACATCAATTCAACCTTGTTATTTGACGTCTATTCAACGTTGTTATTATTAAACTATACACTATGCAAAATATCGTTACTTTAATTTTGGTCATTTTTACACGGTATAGAAGTTACAATATCCAAAAATGTGAGTATAATTTCGTAACATTTTTTTTCAACGTTGTTTAAACCAGACATAACCAATAATATATAATAACACATAAATAATTTTCTAACTTAGATAAAAAGGGTTTTATATAGTCTAAAAATGAAAAATAACCATAAATAAGAGGAGAGTTAATATGTTGTACTTAACAGACAAGTAACACATAATTATATAGTTGAATAAAATCAATTTTGAAAATGATTAATTTATAATGGTCGGAAGGCAATCATAACAGATCATAAATATCACAAATTATCTTAAAACCATCGCAGCTGATAATGAACAATCGTAGATGATCATGAACTTGAAGTATTCACGATTGTATCTTACCACGTGCATAACTATGCATTATGATACTTGCTTTTACTACTATCCAACTCGGTCATACGTAATCAAGGTCATGTACATGGTTATGTATGACTCAGCATAGCCATACATAATCATACATTAACCGTTTTCTCGCACATTTATACGTACATTAATTTCAACATACGCGGCATGATGTATTAATTCATGCTCATGAATGAACGTATACAAATAACTACAACTTGAAAGAACTTCAGTAATCTTCCCACTTTAACACTTTTATATAGTTACTCTTGAGGTTGCTCTAAAAACATTTATTCCTATGTACGTAAAATGATCATTACACTTTTGACACTACATATTTAAGCAAGTTGAAACAATAAGGGCTATTACACGCTTCAAATTACATTACCATAACATCGTTATTTCATTATCCAGAAAATAGATGATAATCGATACAAATATAAGTTTGTTACGTTACTGAGTAGGAGAAAAATAATTCGAGTCGGACTCAAAAGAGACAGTCTTTATATTAATATTAATATCGTGAGAGGCACAACCGAAAGCTGTTGCGAGAAAGGAAGGAAAAGTGATGAGTGAAAAAGCCAACGACTCGCCGTTCGAGAAAGAATTTGTCGCGATAACTCAGTGACGTTGTCTAGCTTTGAATAGTCGTCATGTTTCTATTAGGAACTGGCCAAGGTCAAATCCCTGATGGTTGCCTAAAATGCCACAGCATCCTGTGCGCGTCGATTAGACACAGTCCTCGAGCCGATGACTTATTTTTTAAGTGTTAAAAAAAGCCGAATTCCAGTCGCGGCCACGCCATTAATCCATCCTTGCTTGGTCAAAGTTTTCCGCTCGCTGTAGTACCGGCATTTTGCTGTTTTTCTTTGTTCGCTTTTTGTTCCCCCTCCGGCGATCGTTTCTTTTTTTTCTCTTCCTCTCGTTGACCGAAGCCGCGGCAGCGGCACCTCGTCAAGTCGACCAGGTTTCACGTGGCCATCGCGACCAGGGGGACAGGTCGAAAAACTCGCAAGCCATCGCACGCTCCGTTCACCGAGCCTCGCTGCCCTCCAAATTCTCCACGCGAACAAAATATCATGACGAAATCGCCTTATTTCAAACTACACTCTCTTTGCAGCATACGAATTACATACAATTTTCGCAACACAATTTAATAAACAAGCTGCGTTTAATTATATCCGGGGAGAATATTTAAAACTATAATCCACTTTGGTTGAAACAACTTCGCCAGAAAAGTACAATTTTATTTCAATTGGAAACATTTTTTGTCTTCAACAGTTTACCAGATCTTCTTTTGAGCCGCAATTTTTTACGCTATGTAAGGAGAAAATGAATACATCAAATTACTTCGACTGCAGTGTATAACCATGAGTAAGCTATTGAAGTTTTTACAATCTTTGTTCGAGAATTGCATGCGAAAATTAACACATTGTAAACGCGTTGAAAAAAATTTAACTTATATTTAAGACCTGATTATGCTTATATATTATATCCCATTATAGATTTTATTAGCTATTTTATAGTCTGAAAACAAATTCGTTTAGACACATTTGCGCTCATTTTTCAACTTTTTCGTGCTTTACGAAAACATACAAAAATTCAATTATTGTACAATAAAATTATTTATCATTCTAGTCTTCTTAATAGTTTAAAGTAATTCAAATTGATAATACTTTATAAATACGCAAAGAATGTTCCATAAAATTATGTTACCATGGATATTTTCATGTTTAATGAATACAAATATTTTTCAAAAGTCACCAATCGTAAGTTTCACAATTTCATAATTTACTAAATAATGCATCAACCGAATCAAATTGAATCAGAAATTGCAGATACACATACAAGATTAATGCATACTACAAAACATTTGAAATCAAATTGTTTTCATATCCCTTATCACTTAACCTTCCCCGTATCTTTATTTTCTAGTGTTTATGTATTGTTTCATATAGTGTTATTTCGAGCTCATTGGAGTAATATTATTTCATCAGGAAAACAGTAAAATATATTTTTAATAATATTTGTGCAATTATTTATTATCTAAAGTTAGACGACTGATTGAAACATATATTATATAAAAAAACGAAATATGGCTTGCCAAAAAAGGTAATCGTTTTTTTTAATTTTTTTCACAATTTTTTTTATCAATATATTATTCCATTTTTGAAAAAAAAATGGAAAAAATTTAATCAAATTTATATGTAAATATATGTTCATATATATCCATATATAAAACTATTATCATGACATGGTTGAATGATATATAGTATATAATGATAAATGAAATAAAAAGACAATAATTTTGTTGCAACAATAGCAATAAATGATGAAAAATCTGCTGAAAATGTTTTAGAAATAAATCTTTTCTGGGTCAAATGAACCAGAAGATCGTCAAGTTAAGCAACAATTGGTTAATTCATGTTAATTCGGATCATTAAATTCATTTTTACTGCACATAGATTCGTCGGAAAATGAATTTAAATTATATTATTATATGATCGTAAACGGTGAATCGTTTTATCAACGCACGGAAAGTGTCATTTCTGTTATGACAGAAGAGTGAGTTTATTTTGTGATTTGTTTTTGTTATGGTCAGCAAACATTAGCCAACTTTATTTTCATATTAGAAATGATCTTTTGATAAGTACCAAAACTGATTTGAAACCTTTTTTTATCTTCGTATTATATTAATCCACCTGGTTTGTTATTTTTTGTTCTCTTTAATATGGTAATTAGATTTGAATTATATGAACAGATCAATTTTCACGAAACAAATAAGAATTGATTTTTGCTTGTGTTCAAACCATTTTTGAATTATTCTCATAAATGCAAATTAGTTGAGAACTCATTTCTCACTCACATTAAACATTTGTGAACAATTAAATTTGATTAGTTACAATAATTAATTGATTAATTATTTAGTATTAATCTGTTTTTAGACATAACGGTTGGAGTAAAAGTTGACTTTCTACTAATCCACTAGTGTAGCACTAAATTAATTACATACAACACAAAATAACTGCTGAAAGTTGAATAACTGTCGATTATACGTTCAATTTTTGCTTTACAACATAATTCATTCCAATTTGATGACAACATTAAACAAAATAACACGTGTAAATGTATAAAACCTGATACTAAATACCAAAACTCTACTTCTGTTAGAAACTAAAGCGCTGAAGTTTGCGCTTCTTCCTCCTCTTCGGGGGCACGAATAAATCTAATTTTCGAAATTCAAATTATGTCCGAAATGTTTATCGAATCACTTAATAACAAATCGAAATGGCAGGTGAAAAATAAACAATGCAAAAAAAAATTACAGCGGATGAAAAATAACGGGTCAAATGATTAATGAAGATCGGGCTGGAGTTTTTTGTGCAACATTTAGCCGAGCGTTATTTTTCTGCGTGCAAAAGGAAAGGCAGATTCTTTGTTCGAGTCGGGCGAGTGTAGGCCGCTTTCGAGTGGTCGGTCGTTCGCGGGGACGAGTATCGCTGTAAGCCAGGCCGGTGCGCTCCTAATTGACGGCTCTCGCGAATTTTTTTGCCGAGCTGACCGCGAGAAGCCGGCAGCGATGCGCGATCCTCGTCTGCGCCGCGCCGCGCACCTCGTCGCGTCCTGTTTCGGCCAGCGAGAAGACCTTCGAGATGGCTGCGGCTGGCCCGCGTGCACGTTATAGTCGTATGCAAAACAGAAGGAAAGAACAAGCAGCGAGAGAAGGAAGGCAAAAGGAAACGAGCCAGACGGACCACTTTGCTCGCGTACATACCTATATACGTCGGATATACGTTCATTACGTGGATACGCTGCGCGCGCGAAAATATTTGCACGCGGATAAACAGGCAGAAATTTCGCCGCGACAGTTGAACCGAGTCCACGAGCGAACGCTCGTGTGGGACGATCGTATGCGGAATTTCTGATAAGCTTTATTGCTCGAGTTGCCAGCCTAGCCCAGCCGAAAAGAACTCGCTTCGCCACAATCTTTGATCACTTTTTATCATCGTCTTTAATATTGAACGCAATTCAAATTATTATCATCTTTTTCACTCATCGTATCATTCTAATACTTACGAGTCTTTTACTACAAATATCTATTTTTTTGCACATTTAGTACGCTGTTAATTTATTGGTAGACAATTATGTAAGAAAGATAAATCAAAGGTCATCGAACTTTGCAGTGAAATTTATGATGTCAATTAAACCATTAACAATTTTAATGAAATTATAAGAGACTAATTATTATGAGTTATATAAAGGGAACTTGAAATTTGAATATTTTTTGGCAACAATTCTTTTCCAAATTGCATACAATTTGAATGCTCGAGTGTGACGAATTCAAATTTTAATGCAAAAATTTCCAAAATAAGAGTTGTTATGGTTTTAAGTCGTTGAAAATGAGATGTTATTAACTGTGGAGTAAATGATCATTAAATGTTAAACAAAATTTAATGATTTTTTAATGCGCATAGGTTTTTTAACTCGAATTTATCAACATTCAACTTTTAAACGAAAATATCACCGAAAATTACAACTCATCAAATTTCGATCAACTTTTAATGACAAATATTTCTTAGGCAAAATGCAATTAATTTTCGACCATAATTATGACCAACTTGTGATCTATTTTCGATTAACAACTGTAAATTGTAATAGGTATTTTGAAATATTGATAAATCAAATTTGAGATAAAATAATTTGCAACTTTTGATAAAATAAAAAAAATTCTTCAATTTCATGATATTGTAATATGAGAGATTTCCATGATTTTTTTATAGTTCTTTTTATCTATAAATCTATAGTTTAGATTATGAATGATTCTTTGAATAAAAATTGTTAAACTGAAATTATCGTTGATATATCAGTTTTTTTAGATTAATCAATTGCAGTAACATTCGAATTCCTGATTTCTAACGAAATTTATTTCAATTTTCTCACTTATCAGAAAATCATTATTTATAA
>JABFQD010002730.1:0-14580 GCA_022817045.1 Psix sp. ZL-2020
AAAAAAAATACAAATAGAAAAAAATTGGATAAAAAATCATAGAAACTTTTATTTATAAGTTATTTATAATGTGAAGTTTTTAGATACATGTAATCAAATTTACTTTTGTAAGTGTGATTAATTACATCACCTTATTATATATATGAATTTAAATGTAATACATAATATAGTGAGAACTGATCAACATAATCAATAAAATTCATATAACATATATCAATGTGTATCTGTAAAAAATGATGAATCACGTGGACGCATGGGGTTCACTTTGAACTGTAGTCCGGTCAAAAGTTTGTAAAGCCGTATTACAGTAGGCTGTTCCCACTCGTGTTTAATGTACTATTAAATGTAACCATTGTATTGACTGTTCGTTGCTTTTACAAATCGACTTTTTCGGCAAACTCGCTTCGGCTAACACAGGGATCGTAAAAGTGGACACGTGCTCGTCCACTTTTACGCCGACCTCGCGACAAATTCGAAAGCAAAACGACTCATCCCGCCCATATCCGTGTTCTACTCTCAATGCACAATTCTGTCTCCTCGTCTTTTTTTATTCTTTCCTAGTCTTTTATTTTCTGCGGAAACGACGCAAAGGAAACGTTTGACTTGTTTTTACGGAGACCTAATTTTGTCGTATAAAAGGGTACTTTACGAAAATTACGCTGACTCATAATCGACTGTTATTTTTTATCCCTAGAATTGGAGACAAATACAGTCGTGTGAGAATTTCAGGTATGGATGAAAAATTCCAAAAATTATCATTCCTCTTAATAAGATAATTTGTTGAATCCGAAAATGTATGTGCATTCAAAATTAAAAGAAAAAAATAGTTTGCAATAATCATAAACAGTCTTAATCTTAAAGCTTATTCAAAATTATACAAAATTTGAATTTCGAATTCTAACTCATTGATATTCTTTTGTTAAGACGTAATAAGTGAACATAATAATGAAACAGATATGACGATAACAATAATAATGATATTAATGATTATAGTATAGAAATGTTTAACATAGAATATGAGATCTATTTTTTTCCTCTAGCCTCGCAACAAAGCGTAATTATGCGGTAAATTTGACGTGATTAGGTGTCGTTGAACATTATTTTGCGTAAACATTATTTCCGCCAGAGATTTTATGATAAAATCTCTTTCCGGTTGCAAAGTGACTGATTCGCGGCTGATAGTATTCACAATGGCTGGCAATGTCATTAAAATTTTCTTCACTGAATGATTCGAAAGTTGTACCTGTCCGTGTAATACAACAATAATAACGTTTAACATGAATAACGTGAGACAATTTTGATCATCCTTTCATGAAAATAAAGAGCAAAAATACATATGTACAATTTTAATTTCACATCTTATTTCCTAAACAAGTTTTTTTTTCTAAATATAATGGTTCTATTATAGACCGCTGTTTTACGTTCTCATGAAAAATAGTCTTGAGATCGAGTCATAAAAGTTGAAAATCGCATGACAAAGAGAATGATCTGCGTCACAGGCCGTTTGTCGCGATAGCCCCAGGGTGACTCGCGTGCCACTAGGGTTCTGACAATAGCTGTGAGTTAGCTGAATTAGGCTCGGTTACGCGTTTATTAGCGATTCCGGTGTGAGTCTGCGGTGTCGGCGTGGATTTTGCCATTGAAGCAGAGAAATGCCAATAACCGTTGGCGAACAGCGGCCACATCGGCGCCGATGCGGAGATGCGAAGTATTAGCATTGGTTAGCTTTATGGGGCGTTCAGTTCCGGTGCTCGCTCTCCGGCCTTCGTTCGTCCTTTCTGGCCGCCCCTCCTGGCTGCTGTTCTCCTGACCTCCCTCCTTTCTGTACCAAATCGTTATCTCCTACTCGACTCTCCGGCACGCTAGATCAATAAAATTTGTCTGTCTGTTTGGAAAACCAATGCCAAATCGAGCGTTCCTCTTTGATACCAGAAATAAGATGAATCAGCCGCGCGTGCGCCGCGCATAATATTCCCATTCGGAACCGATGAATAATATTATCCTTGATGATCGCCGATTCCGCGATTGCCCTCCTAGGAAATTGCTAATACTCGCGAAACGAGACTTTTTCCCATCAGATTTTGGAAATTGCCTCGTTTTTAATTTTTCATCTTCTTTGGCCAATCTTTTAGAACCTGTTTGGAACATCAAAAATATGTAGTGTCGTAATTAATTTAAAACTGTCGAGATTACCGATTTATTAAGTTATTGATGAAAAGTTTATGTTGAATCACCAATAAAAATGAGTATTTATATGAATAAATTTTGATTTAATAATTATTATTTGATTCAATATTAAGAGCCTTAAATATCACTGAAAAAATATTGAAAACTGAATACAAATGTACTAGTTATTGAACCTTTTCAAAGCTTTTATACGGTGAAAGAAAACAAATGATTTTTTTTATTAAATTTATTACGATTTTCTAGTATTATTTTAATATCAATCAATTTTAATCTTGTTTAGTAAATTTATTTCCTCAACTTAAGAGACAATTTATATAAAAAATAAGTGCAAATAGAAATTGGAGGACATATTTTATTTTCAAAATTATGTCAATGTAAGACTTTTTTTTAAAGAAATGTGTTTTTAAATTTATATTCCATCTGCGCTGTTTTCCAATATGAAACCGAGAGCAAAGAAACGCCTTGAATGATTTCATTGTCAAGACATTTTGCCTCGTCTTTTTAACTTTATCCATACTAGACACAAATACGTAGAGAATAAATTCTAACACAGAAAAAGCACATAAAAAATCAAGTGCAGAACCTTCTATTGGTATCGCTATAAGTATTGTCCTCGCGTAACAAAGATAACAGTAGAATTTTCATTAAAAGAACGAGACAATAAAAATAACGATTCGGAAAAAACATAATTACCATCATTTTAAGTAAAGTTTATTTCAATTAAAAAATGCTTGAAAACTTCTTTAAAATGTGTAATTTCTTATAAAACTATAAAACAAAATTTCCTCCATATTGATTGTCTACGACAAATCATTTTGCTTCTATATTTTTCTAACTGAAATATTTCATCTTAGAAACTAACGTTCATTACCTTCTGAGAACAATATCTAAAGCACTGCAAGAACTTCGGCTAGAATGTCATTTAATCACTTTCCACAATTGAGTCGAAGCCGTATTTATGACAAGTCAAAATGTCTAAGTCATCCATCTTCCTGAAATAATTAAGCCTGATCAAAGTCGATGGGCGTAAATTGGTTTGCGAAACACTTTGAAACCATTACGATAACTTTTATCAAGTCAATTAGGCCAGACCTTGGTTTGCACACTTGGCTCGTTTTGGTCGACGAAGCAGCTATTCCGACTCATATGCAGTCAACTTGGTCGTACCAACCTATTAATCGATTTCGCATTAATTGTTTTCTACGCTACGCGGTAAGTGGTATGCTGTGTTCTGTGCTGCAGCCGAATTGCGAGCCATGCCTGCTATTATATCATACGAAAAGATTAATTGCCCAGAGGAAACGCTTTTATGTTGCTTCGTACGGTCCCCGCCTTCTGCGTGCGGCTTCAAGCTACGATGCAAAATTAGGTGCGCATTAGGTTGAACGTATACCTAACGTAAAGATTCAAACTTTGAATATCAAAGTCGCGTAAGTTATTAGCGTTTCTATTGATTTCAAACTCGTTTACATTTTCAACTTCTTACCGTAACATAACACAGTTAGAGCGGTAGATCTGATGGAATACAAAGCTGTATTTAAATTCGTGTAAAACGAATTGCAAGTTGTCCAAAAGACAAAATTTATTTTGATTGTTGGAAAGAAATCAATCAGACTCAATGAACGGTGAATCGAAATTGACTTTGGTGCTATTAGGTAGGTCTACTAACTAGGTTTATCCTGCATTTGTCTTTTCCCACGCGAGGAGATAGATACATCGCAGAAAAAGGACGCAATAAAAAAGATAAAAACAGAAGTCTCGCGGGAATGAGATTTCACCAGTGCTCTTCCCCCGGCCACGAGAAAGCCAAGTTAGTTTTATTTTACAATCCATCGGCTCTCCCACAACGAGGAGGGTGGTGTCTTTCTCTGGGACTGCGGTAAAAGCTTCGCAGCGTCTCCCTCGCTCGGAGAACATTCGAAATCTTTCAGGACGAGTGAGGGTGGCAGGACTGACTGGCTGTCAACTAGTGTTTTAAAAGTTTGCGACAGCCTACAAATTGACTTGCTCAGTTCTTTTTAAAAGCACCGTCAACCAACCGCGCTACGCCTCCCTCCCGCCGGCTAGGGGCGGAGAGTACAGAATACACTACCAGAAGAGTATCGAGCTATGAATTTTGAACGCCACTTCGTCTTAATTGCATTGCTTAAACTGTGCAAAATGGTCCGTCATCATTTGCTGTAGTTTTATGCTTTCAAAAGTCATCACAATTATGATGTAATAAAGAAGTACTTTAATTTGCGCATTATTATTTTTTGGTATATGTTAGATTAAATTCTGCAAACAAGATGAAAAATTAATTCGAAGAGTATCATGTTCAAACAATGCTATGCGTTTTCTTTAAACATCAGTGTTTCCTTCAATGCATTAGGTAAATACTAAAAGTATATTTACCTGAAGGCGACATTGAAGAGATGTTCTAATTTAAAATCAATCTTCCGCGTGGAATTTTTTGTTATAGTCATTTCTTCCTTCAGTTTTATTTAAATGACAATTATTTAAATTTATATGAACTATTTTAGGAGAAGTCATTCTGGATTACAATATATGAATATCCCAAAATTGACCTGAGAGCTCTGAGTTTTGTCATCAGATTGGTATTCACAAGGCCAAAAAACAAAACGCTTTTCCTTCTCCCTCTTAAAGTGAGAAGGAGCTTAACATAATAATTATGCTTAATGTAATATAATTAATAATTCCTGTAAATATTAATAAAGTAATTTTTTCCCAAATTTTCTACTAAATTCAAAACATTATTTTGTTTAAATATATATATAGCTTTGTGAATATAATATGATAATTATTCAGTTCAATGAGGTCAGTGTCTGCAAAAAAAATTTTTTTTCAACTTAAACGTGTTTATTTTTGCTTGGAAAAGAATTTAAAAATATTTTCTTTCCAATGAATCATGCGTGAAAAATTAAATCGGTGTAAAATCGTCGTGTTATCAAACAAAGCATATAATCGGTTGACGTTAATAAGTTCAGCACCTACTCATTCATATTTTTATCACTGTTTTGACTCAGAAGAACACAATCTTTTGATTGAAAATAATTTAAGATGAGAAATTTGAAAAATTGGTATTTACATTTTTTAAATTATTTTTCCTTATAAACAGTTCTGATCAGTTAAATTATTAAAAAGGTAATCAAGTAGCTAAAATTAAAATATCAAGATTTCATCTGCTTAGATTCGCTATTTCACTTGTGCAAACATTTTTCATTCACATGAACTACGGATTAAATTCCGTTAAATATATTTCAACGAAATTGAACTTTGAAGATAAACATAAGTAGAATTAAGTAAGAATAGGATTTTATCAGTGTTATCTAGTACAAGTAAAAGTAAAGTCAGATACCAATGTTCTTCATTTAAACTGGATTTGTGGACTTAATACTGCGGCCTTACGACAGCTTCTCTGTAAATGCATTATTCTGTGAAAAATATTTGTCTCTTCCACGTGCTGCTTTCAGTGATCTGCCAAAAGTAACGTACATCATAAAACCATAACAAGATTTTTTTGACTTGTTTATGTGTCTAACGACATAGCTAATAGTTCATTAACATAGGAAAATTACTTGCTCGCGAGATAAACACTTGTTACAATATTTACTCCGTTAATTCGCAGGACTACTCATATCTAGCTTGCAACATTTTTGGTAGATAATTTATAAGCGATAAAATCAACTTTTTCTATACGAGAAATTCGATGATTTTGAATAGAAAGAGAACACTGATAAAATGAATCAGATCAATAAAATTATAAATTGTGCAAATGAAAGATTGAGATATTTAGTTCAAATACGGGCAAATGGAGATACTGATTAACATATTTTGCAAAGAAATCATACTAGATTCAAATCTAACAAATTGAAAAGATGGACGTAAAACGCAACGATTTTTCATATTTTCGTCGCTCCATCGACCGCACATTTGATACACGCTATTAGTTTCATCCACTTTGATTTATTATGAGTTTACTATTTCCTCATTCGAAAATCGGGGAACTTTAATGCACCGTTTCGATATATGTAAGACCTTAAGCCTAAAAAGATTCATCTTGTTTCATATATACAGCTGAAACTTATCAATAAAAAACTGTTTCCCACATCTTTGAGTTGTTATTTTGAGTGAAAAAAATTTAACTAGATCAAATGTCAATACGATTCTAAAAATCTTACTCCATAAATATCAACGAAATAATAAAGACATTCAACATTTATTATAAACGAGTCTACAAATAAATACACATATAAACAGCTTTTAGCTGATGGATGGACGGTATAAAAACGAAATACGTTACTTGAGTTTCACATAATACAAATCTTATAAAATTGATATCGTATTTACATCCTAAGCGCGAGTACAAAATTTGTATAAAAAATGTAGGTCAAAATTTATCGGCAATAGTGGAGTATGGAGGTGGAAGGTCTGGTGAAGGTTCAGATTTGACGATGTATACTGGCGAGTGGGTGATGGCTGAAACGAAAGACGGCGACTTTGGCACATTACTGTCACTTGGTATAGTGACAATAGTCGAGTGGGTGGCAGTATACGGCAAACTTGGCGCTGTTAAAAATTCCCCCTCGTTCTTGTTTGCATAAACGATTGTCCAGAAATACAAACACATAACTGAAAACACAAAAGCAACTATAATTAGTAACCATAAAATAAAAGAAATTCAGAAAGTTGATAATTGATTCTTACTCAGATAAAAGAACGAAATGCGCATGTACCAGGGCGATCGTCGATAGATATCACAGTACATGAGATGCGATAGGTGCAGCGTGATTGCGACGATCTGATCCACTATTATGAATAAAGTCATGTACATCCAAGGCAAATAGTAAGATGTCTTTTTCTGTAAATCAAATTAGCATAGTTAAATTGATGTAAAATGAGTATTTGAAAAACAATTTTTTATGACACAATTTTTAGAGCAAAGAGAAAAATAATTCGTTCTTCAAATAAATTAAGAAAAGACATGTTTATTCATATTTGATATCGATATGTGTATCTCAGTTGAGAATTGTCTTAACTGCGAACAAAATCTTGAAGAATGCAAAAACTAAACACATCATTTTTTATTTTTAGATTATCTGTACGTTATTTTCTGTGAAAACAACAGTTACTTTGAAACTTAAAGAAAATATTTTATTTTATTTTTTATTATTTATTTAAATCGCACTTAAAAATATATTTTAAAATGTCGTAAATTTGATAAGACAAAGTTTTTGAAATGTTAATTCTTATATTTTATTGATTTTATTGATTGATAAAGATATGTTTAATTACAATAAAATATAATAGTTCATTCATTAATAAAAGAATGATATTTTTGTTAATGTATATATACAAAAAATTAAGTATAATCATAATACAATTATAAATTCACAATAAACTTAGAAAATCATTTATGACTAATTAAAGTTTTGATATTACTTTCATTAACATAATTACTTTATGTTATGAATACATAGTTTAATGTAAATAATAAATGTAAATAATTTGTCTAGTATGAATAACTGAAATTGAAATTCTTAATAGCGTAATTAATAGGTTTATTCAAAGCAATAACACGTTTCGAGGCTAAAAATTGTACGGTTTATTTTTAAACATAAAAACGATCTGTTATTCAGAAATATTAAACTCCAATTATTTTGTCTGACTGTCTGAGATCAAATATGATACAGTAATAAAATAAATGTTATGCGATCTAACATTGATAAATATTAGTCAGCTTTAAATATGTATTTGTAAATATAAATCCAATAAAAAAATGTGTATTAGTCACTATTTTCTGATAATTAAATTCATCACATAGAATTCAAAAATGATTAAAATATAAAAATGAATTCATCTCCAATTTTCGAAATAATTTCTTTTCAAATGCAATCGTCTAAAAAACAAAAATTGTAATTTATTTCATTATAAAAAGATAAGGAATAAAAGAAGTTCAAAATAATTAGACAAAAGATGTCGAGGTACAAAAACTCACCACATTAGTTCCTAAAATCATAAAAGCGTTGACTGCAAGAACTGTAATTGCAAAAGTGAGTATACTGGTCATCACCGTGGGGGCTGTAAAAACAAACGAGCATGAGATTTCGCGTTATCTTAGGTATCTTTTGCGTATTTAGACAGTTCGATAAGATTCTGTAAGAAGGAAAACAGTAGAGATGGTTTTCGTAAACATTCGCGAAATAATATAGCAACAATTATACACAAATGTTATTACGGGCGATAAAATCAGATAGTATGCGCTTATCGTTTTTCAGAGCGATGCGTAGTTGTTTTTGAATCGACCTCAGTCCTAAATCATACCTCTGTCGATGAAATGCGTCTTCTTCAACACATTTATCCAGTTGGTTCCAAGAATAGTCCAGTTTTCAACTGTCAGCATGAAATGCTCATCGGATTCTCTGGAGAAGAATTCGCTCAGCAGCACGTTGATCATCAGAATTGACGTGGACTGAAAGTGAAATTCAAACTTAGTGAAATTCGGTGATGACATTTATATTATTTAGAAAGTACC
This sequence comes from Psix sp. ZL-2020, assembly GCA_022817045.1. Classification (NCBI taxonomy): domain Eukaryota; kingdom Metazoa; phylum Arthropoda; class Insecta; order Hymenoptera; family Scelionidae; genus Psix; species Psix sp. ZL-2020. The sequence goes on from JABFQD010002730.1 coordinate 8,723, forward strand.
AAAGATTGTAATTATTACATCGAACATTTTCTAAACCAAAATAAAAATGATTAATTTTGAATTATGAAATTTCAATTTACATTTCAATTTCAGTCAAATTTATGATAAGTTAAGTTATATTCAAAAAACTCTTTACCTTTTATAAAAATGATTAAATAGCATTCTAAAAAATAGACAAATACTTAATATATATAATATACGAATATATAATATAATTGTAAACATTAATATTTCAGAATTGTGCACAATGATTTATAATATACAATTATATATATGTACGATAAATTCATATACAAATTTTTAATTTTAATACGTAGTTGAAAAGACGTCGTTAATTTAAAGGTCATATATGGGATCATTTATAAATTTTAAACCGATCTGTGTTCTGACACATAAAATTCTTTACAGTATGATACTCTCTATCACTGAAATAATTAATTAATATCGTGATTTCAGAGATAAGACAACTTTATCGAATTACATTTGAGAACATCTGAACAAAAATAATAATAATAAAATCCTATTATTTAAAAGTTTCATTGAAACGATTAATGTTAATGTTCAAAAGGGATTTGTCAATTAAACTTGAATTGACTATTTATATCCAAACACACGGAGGCTCTTTGTAGTTTTTCTTAGTTGATTTTGATTCATTGAAATGTTTTCTCACTTTTGGGACAAATCCAAAATTAATTGAAAAAAACCTTGACCGCGCATGCGCGGTCGTTTCGAAGGTTTGGTCAAACTTTTGCACCTTGGTTATTATTTAAATTATTTAACAAAATACAATAATCACTGATGAAACGTTAATATCCAAAGAACAGCAATTCTTTGATCGAGGTCGCCTTGAAAGTAATTAGCGGCACCAATAAATTGGTGCCGCATGATTAACACTTTTGTTCTTTTCACCAAGATAATTTAACGAAACAATCAAAATATTCTCATAACAATAAAGTCATAATTTTAATAACAATAATAATAAAGTAGATTAACCTACAAATCAGAATCAAAAAGTACTCGTTGAAATCAAGATAAGCCGTGCAAATGGAAAACTACCCAGATTTGATTTGTCAATAAATGAAAATGATTGGGCCAAGCTCATATGGGACGATTTTTGGTCGATCCCAGGCTACCGAAAATAGCAGCTTAAAAAATCATTTCGAAGAATTGAGCGGGCGTACTCACACGCGGATTAACGAGCGTCGTTGAAACGCTGCCAAGAGATGTGTATAAAAAGCGCGAGTACCCGAAAACACTCACCAAACCAAAAGTTCCTATAATTCTAGTTGTCAAGGACAGGCGAAAGCAACACAATTGACCCATATCGGGGTACACGCGCGGGATCTCGGATGACATGAGAAACCGATTTTGATTAGATTAAATACTGGGAAATGCGCGACAAACGTAACGACAATAAAATTATTCACGAACAAGAAATATATATTATTATATATGGGGTGAGGTTTCCTCGGAGGAAAAGTTCTCGACGACGATTTGTACCCCGTCAAGAAACAGTGAAAAAGTCGTCTGGTTCGGGATCACTTTCGGGCAACATGATGCAAATCAAAATGTAAGACAAAATGTTCAAAGACGAGGAGTTCGTTCAACTCACGCGACACCACGACGCACACTAATTGCCGACGGCTTTAATGAAAGCAGCCGAAACCGCACTAAACTGATGATGCGATTATTTTGACCGAGTTGGAGCGCGGCAGACTCAGCGCGTGCGCCGATGCGCACGCGAGTGCCACTTTGTTGACAATGCATTTGAGGTTAGGTTACACTGTTGACAAGTGTTGAACACGTGATTAAATATCACGTGGAAATGAAATAGGTGATTCTATTGGAAGATCATTGCGCATGCGGTTTCTGTTAAGAGGATTCGTTAATTCATTATAGTTATCTTAAGAAAATAGAACAGTTAAATTAAATGTTCAACTAAAAATAATAGTTTTTTTACAAAATGTATTTAAATTTCAAATGTTACGATAGACAAAACGTGTTTTTTTCATTAAAAAAGTTTTTATGGAAAAAAGATAAAAAGTGAACTTTTTTTCTATTATTGAAAAAAGAAATGAATGTGAGACTCATTTTAAAATCTTTTAGTCTTTCGTGGAAAATTTTAAATTGCTAAAGCGTCGCTCATTTACAGTTTATTGACTTTACATAAGTTAACATTAGGTTTTGTTTCAGTCGCACAATAAAACTCCAATCTGAAGTATTTATTTAATAGTTTTGTAGGCAACAATATATGATCTTTTAGAAGAATTATAAGTAGATTTCGCAAACTTTGGATTTGAATGCTAATATTCAGATTTTATCGTTCGCATATATATAGTAATATTAAAATACAGGTTGACCAATACATATAAGAAACAGACTGGCAAAACGTCGTAAAAAATTAAATTACATCTTTGTACTCAACAAAGTGTCTCATTCTTTTTACAAAAGCTAAGTCAATTTGAAGGAATTTTTTATTAAAGAATGATAAAAGACATTTGCAATTACTCATAAAAATGTATAATTATTCATAAAAAAAGCACAATGCTTTCATTCTTTCATTCTAATGGCATTATTCACTTGTCTGAAATTTCAAAACAGGTTTCTTCCCATGCAATAGCGTAGATGTGTTTAATTTCATGCAGTAAAATTCTATGAATTATTGTAAAAAAATGTATTAGTATTTGAATAAAAATTAACAAAAACTTCGGTTTTATGATTCATATTTGAACAAATTTCAAATTAATGCGTATTAATTAATGCATCTTAATATATATTTTTATTTCAGTAAATAAATATCTTCAGCTTTCCAATAAACCTTTTTCATTCATGAAAACTTATGTAAATAAAACACATAATTTTTTGTATTTATTTAAAAAATAACATTATATATACGTTTCACTCTGTCAATTATTTTAGAAATTACGCACGTTTGGCTATTCCAGAGACAATGTCATTTTTAATGAAATAATTATTGACATTTACATTTTTGTTTGTCGTGTGTTTTCAGTGGTTGTGACATATTAAGTAAAATTATATTTACTTTTATTTCAGCATTAATTTTTGTATAACGATAATAAAGTATCAACAAATCATGAATAAATTGCAATCTTGATTTAATCCAGACTTCACTAATAATTGCATAAATTACAATAAATAAAAATGCCTTTTTTATTAAGAGGAGAATGAATTGTTTTTTCCACTTACTCACACGCTCTGGATTATTCATTCGTACAATAATGACTGTATTAAATAAATACTGGATGTGAGAAGTAAGGAATTAGGTTTTTTCAATTATTTTCAAAGTAAAACAAGTAAAACTATTTTTTCGAATAATACGACCGGTAAATATTTTTTTACACTGTGGTGAGAATATGCCTGTTCTTATTTTGTCTTTTTTTACATGTTAAAAACAAATAGGAATAAAAAAAGACAATAAAGACTAGGTACATTCTCATTACACTGCATATTAACTTCATTTATTCTTTTTTATTTCTTACAACATTTAATTACATATAATAATTTGATTTTTTAATTCAATATTTAAATTCTGTTCTAAAAATGTATTAAAAATTATTACAAAAAATAAATAATAGAATGGCTAATTTTTTAGATGTTATTTAAAAAAATATATGTATACTTATATGCGGAAACAGTTAGCTCAATTGGCTAAATATCTCTACTATACTTTTTCTCTCTCTCATCAATCTTGTGACCAAGGTTTCGATTCCCTATCGGGTTAGAATTTTTCTTCACATTATTTGAATAATATCATCCGTAATTAGGTTTTTGCTTAAAGAAAAAGTTAATAATTATCACTTTATATTGTAGAAATAATATCTTAATAGCCAAAAACAATTCATTTTTATTTACAAGTAATAATAAAATTATTCAAATTATTTAACTACGCCGCTCACTTTCTGACAATAGTAAAATTTATATATCCTAGGGAATTTGATTTCAGTGGTTTCCAAGATAGCACGTGTCTGCTCGGTTATGTTCGCAGAATAAAATTGTCATTACTTAAATACCCACAAATGCATAAGACAAATTTACGTCCTATGTTCTTTCACAACTTCTGCTAAATTTCTAATAATGGTTTGACAGAAAAGTCATGTAACTCAATGAGTGCAATTTTATAAAACTCTTTCCGTTGATTGCTGCTGCATAGAATAACGTCAGTGGCTTTAAGGCAACGGAATTAAGTTTCCAGCCATACTGCACTGCACAATATCAACACCAATAGTGATCATATTCAAGCGTGATTTTTAACTTTATTAAAATACATTCAAGGTATGTACAATTACACCTTTGAATTATTCAAACAGAATCACTCGTTTTTTATTGAATTCCAACCTTGAAATTAAAATTACTGAGAAAGATACGAAATTTATATCGTGTGTAAGGACAAGGATTTTAAGGTTACGTTGAACTTTTTTAACATAAATTGTGATAAAACTGAATTTACAAGTTGTACAATAAAATAAAATAGTACATTGTACTGCCAAATAATGTAATTTTTGATCACGTTTTTTATTTCTGTGTGTAAATTTTATTGTTTGAATTTATGACTAAAAAGTGAGGTAACAGTTTGTTCTAGGTTTAGTAGAAAAAGAGATAAAAGATAACAGAATAAAAAGTTTGCAAGTAATTAGATTAATAAAGATTAATTTTTCAATTGTTTTATTGTTAGAAAATTATATTATTAGTAATTAGAAATGATAGATATTATCTTAAAATGTGAATTTTACATTTAGATGTCAGCAAATAAATGTAAAAGTTGCGGGTCTACTGAAATTGAAACAGATCCATCTCGAGGAGATGCAGTTTGTACCCAGTGCGGTGTCGTTCTCGAAGACCAAATTATCGTTAATGAAAACGAATTTGCAGAAGGTCCACATGGAAATATCACGGTCATTGGACAATTCGTTTCCAGCGAAAGTTCCGGTGGCGCTAGCACAAGATTTGGAGCTGGTAAATTTACTATAAATCTTTTGAATATTCTTTATATCATTATATTCAGTTATATACATTTACATTATAAATATTTCTTAATTTAATAATTTAATGACTTTTTTTAGGTTATCACATTAGTAGCAAAGAATCTCGGGAAAATACAATAAAGAATGCGAGAAAAGGCATCACACATTTGTGTAACCAATTGCAGTAAGATATATTTTAATCCATTCTAGTATCTAATATTTTAATTTATTTATTATTTTAATTATTATTATTTAATTTCGATCTGTTTATAAAAAAACTCAATGAACATTTTGATGGAATTGAATTTAATTGCGTTCAATACTGCTTACAGATTAAAACAGCATTATATAGACCAAGCAGTGGCATATTATAAATTAGCGCTGGAAAAAAATTTGACTAGAGGAAGAAAGCAAAGTCACAATCATGCGGCTTGTGTATATATAACTTGTCGTACTGCATCGACAGAACGTATCCTTGACAATTATCTATTTATTTATAAAAATTATACATAAAAATGTTTTTTATGAAAACAATACGTAGATTAGAAAATTAGAACATCAAAATATAGATAATAATATTACTCAAATTCTGGACATACCTTTACTTGATGATATTTATTATAACAAAAGTCTTTCGTGACAAAAGTAATGAAATTGAAAAATCACCAGATTTTTAAAAAAGATATATTTATGCGTTATTTTAAAAATTAAAATCATAGACGCTGTCCGATTTTCTAATCTATACATGAAACTTTAAAAATTATTTTTTAAAATTTGTATTATAAGTTTGATAATATATTTATTTCTCATATAAGTTAAAAGATTTTGTTGTATTAAAATTTTAATATAAAAAACATAATTTTGATATAAATATCT
>JABFQD010002731.1:0-14577 GCA_022817045.1 Psix sp. ZL-2020
AATTCATTTCAAATATAAATGATTCTTCTTGAGTATTCTAAATATTTACATATATAGCAGTAAACTATATATATCATAAAATAACTTTGTAAGTAACATGAATGTAAGATGTCGGTACATAATTCCATTCAATCTAAATACCATTGACTTCCATATGGTTCTTTCCAAAACCCTATGCTGCAAATATAAACTTCATTATCAAGATCAGGTATTTTTAACGGCATCCAGTTCTCACATTGATCATTTTTCATTCGCTTGAAAAATTTTCCGAGAAATCAACATGGCACTAAGATCATCTAGAAAACTTTTTGTACTCGCTTAATTTTTTCATTCATCATCGTTTTTTCTCAAGAAATGTCAAAATGTTCTTGCGACAACATCAGACGATCACACTGTATAAAAGAATCGCTGGATAATCGATTATAAGAGCTGAAAATTGTCATAGCACACTTTGCACACACTTTCACCGACGCATTGTGTACGAATTGAATCGTCGATTGTGCTGGTTTGTCAAAAAACCGCTCGTTCGGATCAAACAATTTCGTCACATGATTTCGCACGTCTTTCGGCGCGCAGATCAGTTTCGATAGGCAGTCACTTTTTCGATTCATTCGAAGTCATTAATAATGATCTTACAGCATTTAAAGTTGAGGGGTTTTATCCGAGCACAAATGACGGCTATCATTGTTAATTGTATAACTGAAAAATGACTAGCAGGAGCGTGCGCTGAAATTACGAGTATATTATATTTATGCCCTGACTCGACTCGTTTCCTATGCATCAATTCGCTGCCGCATTGCTTCGATCAGTTTCAACTTATAAGATAGTTAGCGGCCTTAAAGCCAAACGAATGTTTTGTGCCGTTTCTAAATATTTCATACATGAAAGTCATGCGTTTGCTCGCAATGAAAACAAGACTTTTAATCGCTCGCTTGATATACTTTCATTTATTTGTTAATAACAAATACGCGTACGTTTCGTTTGTCTGAGCTAATTTATTCTTGCGGGGAAAACAATTTGTCGAATCATTTTGGGTTGATAAAAGTTGATAAAATAGATATTTAATTAAAGATATGTGTTTGCTCACGCCAGACAATTCCGTCATCGTAAAAAGTATTAATTATTGACACCCGTCGTGTCTTAGCATTTACCGACACAATCCTTCTAATGGGATTTTCGAATTGGTGTCTTTGCTTAGCGACTGTTGTGAAACGCCTGAGAAAAGTACAACGATGCAGCTGCAGTATTGCACAATATTCCATTGGATATCGATTTTGTATATTCATATAGCATAAATATACCAGATGATTCTTCACGTGTAAGTATTATATACACGTGATATAATTCATAAGTCTAGTCTAATTTGTGGAAAAAATTGAGTGTCGCAATTAAGATGGATTGGAGGATCTGAGTGTCCGACTCAAGTATTGCAGACTCCACTTAATTCCCCCGGGTTAACTCGGCGACAGTCTGACGCGTACATGTCAACTCGTATATTTTTCTATCGGACAAACTGTCTGCTGGATCAATTTTCATGCTGAATTTTTTCGAGCTCCAACGTATCAAGATACATAAAAATGTGAATAAAACGTGGATGGATGTAATTTTCGAGCTGTAGACGAAACAGTATAATAGAGATGAATCGTCAAGTTTTATTGACAAGTTGAATTGAACGGAGAGAATATTTTGATGCAAAATGTAACGTGTAACTATAAATCAGCGCAAATTGCGAAACTGAAAATTGTTCAATATCGATCAATTTCGAAATGCTAATGCAAAAAGACAATGCATTTTTATCAGCCAAAGTATTTTATCGTTGACGCTTTACTGATGGATTTGTAATGAAAGCTCTGTATCAATTACACTGTATAATACACTTGTTCCGTGACGTTTATTACGCGTTCACGGCGCTGTGATTAGTAGTGATTTGCGAACCGTCGACACATCGTTTGAGTTACAACGAGATCGGCACGGCCCACGCGGATAGTACAATCTCGGTGAGTGCAAAACGCCATGTGGCTGCGATGACACCATTGCGTGGGGTTTCGGTCCCACGTAGGCAACTTCATTCCTATAAATAATCCGACGAATAGGTCCACATGACTCATCAAACATTTGTAAACAATGCCACAGGAATCGCGTTTCAAAATTTTTCGTACATCTCGAATGATGCAACTCGATGAATCTCCACAATTGAATTTGCATTTTGGGTTTAGCTATGATTAAAAAACAAACTTAAATCCTAAGTTGTACATGATAAAAAATGTAATGAATTGAGAAAGGATAGAGATAATTAAGAAGTAGGACATGATATGTTTGATTCTTTTTATTTGCGAATAAAATATATTACATGTATTGTGATAAATTGGAAGTAATTTCAGAAATGTTGTTAAGTCGAATGAAAAATGTTGGCTATGTAATTAGAGATAGAACAACAAAAAAGGTTTTCAATTTGAATTTTTACGTTGTTATCACGGTTCTGTTACAATCATATTTCACTCCTTCCCACATACACAAGCTGAAGTGAATGAAAATTTGTCATTGAAAATTTGTTATCGGTAGCGCATAATTGATCGACATTATCATTACGTTTGAATTGATCAAAAAACATAGCCGACAAATAAAAGTGATATGTCAATATTTTTTGCCAGCCGAGCGACTACATTCTTATATGAGTTTTTCGCGGCCGTTAGAATGTAACTTTCTTTACGTAACTGTGTATTTAAATAAAAAAGTTATTTATTAGTGGGAAGTGAGCTGTCGACATTCTAAAATACGCACATATGTTCAGCATTCTCAAGCGACGAACAAATAGCGCAACTGAATCCCGCATACTCAGTGGTGCCAATGTTTCCTCGCAATCAAAACAACAGCTCGTTCAGTGCAAGTGAAATTGGTAGCGAGATACGTGTCTTCGTGACATAACCGATCATATTATTGGCAAATTGCCAGGATGATTTCCCGCTCGTAACTTTGAATTGAAGTTGTTACAACTTCATTGAGAAGCTTGTAATGAGAAATCGTCAGTCAATTTAATCACAACTCAATTCGAGACTCGCACTCAATGCATTAGAAATGCAATTTCTATTAGAGTCGCTTTTGAATAAAAATGAAGATAAATGAATAGTCGAAAAATGTGTTCGATCAATACAACTATACTATCGTAGTTCATATTTGAGCTTACAAGTCTGGACAAATCAGTAAAAAAACATCATTAAAAATGACTAAATAAATAACATTACTTTATCACACCGAAGCCGTGAGAATTATCCTGCTAAGGTATCTGTTATTGAATAAATCAAATTGCAGTTTAGCAATTCGTGCTCTGATAGCGCACAATGATCGATCAATACGTTTACTATGAGTTTTGATATAATTGTTTTCTCGGCGGTAACAGCGTAGCGATAGCGGCATATAAATTACAAATTAAACTTGATCCCGAACTGCGTGAACAATTACGCGTTGTTGTGCGCAGAAATGTTTTTGCTGCCCTGCACATTCACACCAGCGCTCTGACCATTCGCGCGGTTTAACCATACGCTTCTTTCGAAACACTAGAAAGTGATCATTTTTCGAATGCCACATTTATGTTATTGCAGGTAGCAATGCGTCTGCTGAATACTATTTATGTGCAATTTGGGCAAATGCAAATCATCGGATACTTCTCCTGAGATCATGCACTTCGTGACGTAAACACCACATGATTTTGCATGTGAATTTCAAAATCGAAAGCACCTCCTATAAGAGATAGTCACTGTAATAACATGCCGAGTCGAATATACGCGGAAACTCTCTTGGCACGTGTTTCCATTTATGCTTTTCTCGTTTCATTTTTCGGCATTTTATTTCTTATTTTATGTTCCTGTGTAAAAGTCTATTATAGCAGTGTTGAAATGTCATAATAGATTGAAACAATTTTCAGACTAATCATTTTTTGAGCCTCAATTGGATCTGAGAATTATGATCAATGTATTAGAAATTACAGTGTGGAGAAATATCTTTTGTAATAATTAATGTTTATAGGGTTATATAAAATGAATCAATATTACCAAAAGTTGTGTGACATAAAAAATAAGTAAATATTTAGTATAAAATTACGGAATAATATTCAGTAATTTGCAGATTTTGCGTTGCGTTCTTTGACTTTTGAAGTAAGATTATCTCGCCATTAAGTTTCTTGGATGTTTGTTGCGTTACCAACAAAAATTCATTTTTATGAGGAAAAGCATAATTATTTCAAAGCTGTCGTGCAAAAATGTGACCTTTTTCTCGTTTGACCACGAAGAATTTAACTTACACCTGGAATACCGCACATATCATTTTAATTGAAGCGCGGGGAAAAGGTGAGCTCGATTTCGCAAATAGTTTTCTTATCCGGAGCACAAATTATCCAATCAGTCATTACGTGATTATGCGGGATACTCAAGTGGCCTAATCTTCGGAAACGGGAACACTGGGCATCATTAATAGTTGGGCGTGATTTATTGCTGTTATAAACTAACGTCGACGCCCAAATATTTTAACTGCTATCTCTTCTAAAGTAGTCGAACAGCGTTCGTTCATAAGCGTTCCGCTAGCACGAGTGTCAACCCCGTATCAAACGCAATTCTCTAAATTTCGTTTGCTCGTTCCTTGCTATCTCGTTCACATAGAAACAACTGTCCGAGAAAGCTTGTACTTTTGGCACGAATAAATGACTATACTGGTCGCCAAGGAGGTCGCATTTGACATGCGTTTAAACGGGAAAAGTCCTCTAATTAAGATTCAGATGCAGAATCTCCATCAACTGTAAGGAATACATTTAACTGCACTTACAATCATATTATATTCGCAATTTATAATTTTTATCTTTCAAACGCATTTCTGCTTTGAAATATAGAAACATGACCATTTGAAACACTGCGGCAATAAAACTAAGAAATCTATTTGTCTGATTAAATACAGTATTTGTGTAGTTCAGTTGAGGGCGATACACAATTTTGTTTGACTTCTGTTATAGAGGCGTTTAAGATTATAGAAGAATAATATATTCTCCTGAGTTTTAGAAAAAATAAACTTTTTATTTTAGCTCCTAAAACAATACTACTGTACTTTATACAAAAAAAAACATGTCATCTTGACAAATATTTCTCTCGCTATCGCACTGTCTACTGTTCTGATCATTTTTATGAAAGTTGTTTATTTTAGTATGCAAAAAATGGATCTTCCAAGAAACTTTTAAGAGAAATTTTATAAAAAAACTTTTTGCATTTTATCAGTGTGGCGCGAAATGATAATTTTTTCACAAAACAAATTTCAAGCGAAAAAAATTTGTGTGTTACTTTTCGCAATAAAAAACACTGTTCAACATGACGTAGAAATTGATAAAAGCGGAACACGATGAATGTTGCAGATTGGCATTTTATACGCAAAATTATCGTTTCACAGCTATATGTGTGAAATGCGTTGCAGTTTTTACTTAGTCCTCTCTTACAGTGTCGTTTGATTTCAAAGAGACCTAATAAAAAATGGCGATTCTTCTGTTTGACTATCTATAAGTTGAATTCTGCGAAACTACAGCAGCGTGAAAGTTGTTCACAAAAAGCGCTATAAAAATATGGGTAGCCGTATCGTAAATTTTGACGATATCGTCGTAAAGTATATTGTGCCTAATTCGGGTGGCGAATCCATCTAAGGCGTAACCCCGACTGACGAATTTTAGCCGCCCGTTTGCCTAACACTGAATCGAAGTTGTCGCTCTTAAAGAATCGTCCCCCAAGACATCATATAATGATTCAGATAATGCCGTGTGCGGCGCTGAATTTTAATTCGTCGCACAGTTCCTAGGATTTGGGAGGTCGAATTCTTCAATTTATTGCGTTTCTTCTTTGTGTTTTTTTCTAACTCGTTTCATTAATCGTCAGAATCATATGTGCAAAATGCATTACAAGGCCGATGAAATGACTAATGCGATCACTCGAGAGTGGCCTGTAGGTTGTCAATGTTTGAGGAATGACGTGTGAGAATAAAATTCGAAGAATTTGACTTGCGGCAAAGTTTGAAGTCAACCAATTGGAAAACAAAAGTTGCATCTTCGTTTTATTTCGTTCCTGCAACTCTATATGCATAAATTCATTTTATACATAGGTGAATTCCTGCAGGCGACTCTCAGCGAGTCTTCTAAATCAGATGACTCACGCGTAATTCCGCGTAACAGATTGATGAGGATGTAATAGACTTTCACACTCGAATGCGAACAGATGTCAACCTCCTTTAGCGTGTTTTATGCTTGACCTATTTCTCTTTTAATTGGGTGTCTAGTTAGAATGGATATCAATTTTTAGTTGATGTTTCATTGTGAGATATTTTTTGCATGCTGAGAAAACTTGGCCAAAAGAATTGTAATACGGTTGATGCAACTATATGTATACTTGCATACGAAGGGGAGGGTTGCATATATTTGAATATTAATTACTATAATCATATCGATAGCTGTTGCAATAAACAAGTTCAACTCAAATTCTAGTTACTATAACTAACTCAAATTTATATCTCTATTAGTAACTTAAGTGTTGATCATCTAACTGTATTTATTCAACTAAAAGTGTGAATCCACTAATTTATCAAGTTTTAAAATGGTCTGACTTTTTTTATCTCACTAAATTTTCCTAGAGTTTCATACTTCGATTGAATTCTATTGCAAGATCACTGTTGTTATTCCGACAACAACAACGTTGTTTCTATTCCAGTTATTGTCGTCGTTGCTTTTTGAATAAGCCATTATTTATACGACGACCGGATGAAAAGCTTATTAAGTTTGAGCTCTTTCAAAAATGTATCAACAGAGTCACTTGAATAAAGTATGTTATTCATAAATTAGGGAAACTCGTGGAGTGTCTAATTAACATGCGACCGATGAAATGAGAAGCGGTGATGTCGCATTAAAATCTGCGATGCAGAGCGCCGTTGCCTCCGACCCAAATCTGTCTTGCGCTTTCCTCGTTAATGAGCCTTATTAGTTGGATCGATTGATTAATACACTTACGTGCTAATGTCATTTGCGGCGAATTTGTGCCACTTTTCGGAGAACAAGATAGTTTGTCAAATTGGGTATGTGCGGTGGCTGCGCGTATAGCTGCACTATAATGGGCTATCGGAGCGTGACTTTGGTTTCGAAACAGGCCGAGAAAGATGTGGCACGCACGCTCTGGTGCTCACGGCGCACGGTATCGCAAAATCGTGTATCCGTGGACACCGATAGATACGTACCAATGAGCAATGCTGCTCCAGTAAACGTCTATTTCCTATCACAACTTGCCACCATTGCAGCTAATAAGCTAACTTACCTACATTTCCAATGCGTTACACTTTAACCAAACCCACTCTGAAGTTGGTTCTATTTATATTAGCATTGTCGACTTTGGGTTGGTTTTGATTTCTTGATATCCACTGAGAACAACTACTCGGATGGTAACAATGCTTCGGAAAATGTGATGGCATTGATTTAAAGTCAATGGGGAATTTGAATTAAATGTACTATGCTAAATTCTAATATTGGGAACAAATGTCCATTATAGAATCTGAATTGAATTATTTAGTCAGCAAATTTATCATTTATTTATTATGGAAATATTTCATTTGATAATTCTAGTAGAAGTTTTTAAATCAGATTTTGATAAAAGCTCGGCAGGGTGTAATTCAGGATGTACAGTACGCCATGTGTGGCTCTTATGGGGATGTAATAACGCAGCTGTTGAGGGATATGGTTTTCTATGAGTTTGGGATGTAATGCATATAAAAGATGACACGGTAGGTATAGAGAGAACAAAATTATTTGCCTCAAGAATAATTATCAACTTCAATGCATTTAATTCTATTGAAAATAATTCAGTGATGTTTAATTTGTTTAGTATATTAGGTTAATTTGTTATATAATTAATTTTTTATCCTACGATCAACACAATTGTTCATTGTAATGTGATTCATGTAATTAATTCTTTCTTTGTGTGTTTATAAAATCGTTTGTTCATAAATTGATTTTATTGTATATACTTTATCAAAAAATATTTTCACTATCTATTATGTTGATAATTGAATAATACACGTAAATAATATTTTCATTAGAAATTTAACATAATAAACATTGCAATCGTATTATATTGAAGTACTTAATTCAACTGATAATCGTAATGGATTTCGAAAACATTGATAATGACATCGACAACAATGAAACCATAACAACAACGACTACCAAATAACAACATTGAACACGAAGATAAAGAGAACAAAATCAGCAGATTAACTTACTATAATTAAATTGAATGGAAGATTAAATCTGTAGACAAATTTATTGAAATAAAAAATTGCGTCAGGTATTGCTTTAACGAAAGACAAAATTAAAACAATAGAAACAATTGAGAAGTCCAAATAAGTAATCGACTATTTCAATTATCATTGACACTAAACTTCCGGCAGACTGGAATACATCTTCAAAGAATTGCATAATAGATAAAACTCAACAAGTTAAAATTAAACTCACGCACAAATCACAAGATTAGGGTCAACAACTATTAAAAGAGTGTTGACTTTCTTGACATTCAAATTACAACCGAAATTATTTTGACAATTAATAGGATCCATCAATAAGTTTAGATCCTCTGGAAACCAATATTGAAAAGATAACCTTGAAATTTGATAAATGTCATATATAAAGTATGAAGTTTAAATGTTATATTAAGTGTAACATTTAATAATGCTAGTAAGGTTAATTATTTTTTGATAAATTTAAGAGTCGTCTTCAATTTGACCCTAAAGTTTTTAAACACTTTTAATCATAATTTTCTGTTTTGTTCATCGTTATGGGAATTCCTCTTTAGGATCGGGACGTGAATTAAGATGAGGATCAGGATCAAGATAGGTTGGTCGTCACGTCCTTATTCTTTTCTAGATTCTTAAATCCAAATATGAGATAGTATACAATGAATCAGTTAAATAAATTTTGAAAGCCATAATAAATCTAAGTGTTGAGGAAATTTTTGGATTAATATTCATGAATTACCGGACCAGGTATTATAGTAGAGTGTCCGATGAAGTTCACAACTGGACCAATAAATGTTTCATACATTTTAAGATTACAATAGGTAGAAAATTGAGAACAACAATTTTTCCTCGGAAAGCCACGTGGCCATTTTTTGGATATTAAAATGCGGCTATGAAAATTTTATCTTAGCTCTTAAGAGCTTTCACGTGGTATTCAATTGCTAGGAAAACTTAATTAACTTGGTTGTTAAACGGCATTAACTGATAGGCTTCTTTATAAATACCCGAAAGGGATTTGTAGTGGGTTTATTTTTTTATGTTGTTAGTGGCTTCGATTTTATGTTTTCACCGCATCAAATCCATTTAAGGCTACAGTCAATAAAAAGTTTTTACCACTGTGATTTCTATATGTAAAAATATAGGTGTTTAAAATGATGAGATTGGAAAATATAGAGATCAAAATATGCGACAATATTTTAAATATTATGAACTATTGGAAATATTTTTCATTTTAGCAAATAAGCATTTGACTTTTTCAATTATAGGTTATTATTTTTTAAATTGTTTATTTTGAAATTAATTTTGTTACTACTTGCTTTGATCAATCGTATATTACAAAAAACGATCGACTATTTCTATCATATGCAGCAATTGCAAGTTGTCTAAAAATCAAGTAATGTTTAGTACATTTTATATAATCATGCTTGTATAACTAAATTAATCTGGTTATATATCAAAAAGAATTATAACTTAAAAAACGTTAATAAATCGATACTTATTCAGGCCTTACACACGTTATCTATTTAGCGATTGGTCAGAAAACAAGTGTCCGGAAGCTCTTCCAGTTTGTCACTAGAAAACCTCAAGTCCAAGTCATGCGCGTTGTCGCATAAATTAAACTTGATCGTACATAGTCGCGGCCAAATAAGAGCAGACTCAAACTTGTTGAGACAATCGGAGCTCCGGTTGTGCGAATTTCTCTTATTACAATAACAAGCGGGAAAAAGGACGCGAGACATTGTTCCTTCCGCAAATTACAAAAATGATATCCGGCTCGTCGTTTTACTTATTCTGTCATTATCTGGCGTCTCGAATCGCCGCGCTGCCAATTAGTTGAGTTGGCAATTGGCGCACGCATTATCTCGGCCAAACGTGTGTATCAAGTTGTATTATGACTATGCCTCTCTACCTCTCACGGGAAAATCGTTGAATCGTCTGGATTATTAACCGGCGATTTTAAAATTCAACCTTAACGGAGATGTTTGAATGCTGCTTTCATCTTCTGTGACATCTGAAACTAAACGATTTTTTTAGTACAATCATTAACCCACTAAGTTTGTGTTTTTGCGTGTCAATGATCAAGATCGATGGTTCGATTATGTACATTAATTAATGATTCCAAGTTGAGGTTCTTTGTACTCGAGACGATATATATTTGCAATAGAAAAACACAGTTGACCGTTTTATTAATAACAATTATGAGCCAAATTTAAAAGAATGTAATTTGTAATTAAGTTTCACAGCGTTTTTTGATCTTTCTCTGTGTTGCAATTATAAAAAACTTAATCTCGTTCTGTTGTTTTACAATACACGCTGGTTATATTGTGTATCGTTAACTTATTTAATTAGTCAAGCTGTTGGTAATGAAATGATATATGAATAGCAACATGACCATTGAGAGCTAAATAACTGATATTAGTGGGTTTTTTCATGTCCAATGTAAAGATTCAGACGTAAGATATATGTTAGAGACTGTAATTTAGAATGTTTGCCGGTGTAATTTTATTTTTCAGAACGGTAATAAAATCAAAGTTTTTCAACTTTAAATGAATGAAGGCCGTAAGATGTAATTAATTAACTTGCTGCATTGAAAATTGCATTCTGATTTTACTTTCTCCAAACTTATAGTCCAACATTAAAGTTCATTCGAGTGATGAATGGTTGATAGTACCATTCATTTAACGAGCAAAAGTTTTGTGTCTTTTTTTCGAACAATAGAAAATTGAGTGAGCGTTTCATTGTAATAAAAGTGAGTTCTCTTTCAAAACAATTTGTTTCAACTATTTCAACTACCAATTACACACAAATATTGAATCATATTTTACGTCCTGGTCCGATAACCTGTTATTGCATTACAGCCCAAACAATCCCTTCAAATTCATCAGCTTCGTTTAAGCTGTTCCATAAAAATGTTCCATATATCTTTTGCACTCAACTAGTTTAAATACGTTGCGTTTATAAGTCTAACCCGCAAAATGATATTTATCATCTGAAAGTGGAGTAGCTAATGAAGCAAGCTGATGGTTGTTTTGTTTTTGTTTCAGCTTTCGACAGTTTCCCCAGGCAGCGTATCATCAATGGTGGCACCGGTACTTCTGAAGTATCGAGTTTGTCGGCCAAAATTGCTGCTGGCTGGCTCGAGAGCCGAGGTCGACCCAGCGGCAGACGTGGCTCTCCTTCAGGGCGAAGTACTGTTGATAGAGGATGCGGCAAGGCAATACGATCCAATTGGAGGTAATTATCGCGCGATACCCTCGTTTTACGCTCGCGCCAGCCTCGGTGAGAAGGTCAGCTCATTAATCATACGTTATCGTCATCGGATTCGCGATACAACTCTTTGTTTCGGGCGCGTATCGCGCGCTGCGCGCGATCACTCTTTTTGCGCGCAAATGTCTCGGCTTAATCGAACATCTTTCGATGCGCTGGGCATGCAATTATTGTCGCGGTCCGCTTTATCCCTGTTATTATGTTCGTGGGCTAGTGCTGATGACTTTTGATGCATTCCTTTGTGCTCGGCCTTTTTTACACGCTACGTGCGGGCTCCTTTAATTTCCCTGGTTTCAGTTGCACTTTTTGCTCACGGAGGATGAAATGTCAGAAGAAATGTTAGAGTCGCGCCGGCCGCATTTTTTATCCGCAACGACGATGCGAGTGGATATAACCGTTGTAATGTCGGAGAATTTGAATAGTTGAGATTTCGCCTGATAGGAGCCTCTGCAAAAATGAATTATCTACATGAGATCATATATATGCAAACGTTTTTTCCCTTGTACCTTGTAAGAAATCATGTGTGCTTCATAATAGTTTCATTAATGTTTATACTAAATGACGGTGTATAATTATTGTACCTTCAGAAGAATCTTTGTTCCTTCTTATCGAAGCAGATATGTACATTTTTATGTGTTTTTTAATGAAATACAGAACGAGAAAAAACATACAGGGAACAGTGAATGATATAAAAAAGTCATAAAAAGCGTTTCAATCTATATTTGGATTGTCGTACATTGATATGAAAATTATCTTCTTTTATGTCTGTTTTTATTATTAGTTCAATGAATTTCCAATTTTGAAGATATGATAAATATTCTTATCTGTCGAAATTTGCTTTTTTGAAAGTCATCGTTTTTTCGAATAAACTTTTTTCGTATAATGAAGTTCAATGAAGTTGAAATGAGATCATTGTTTTTGATTTTCAGCAAGAGATATATTTTTGTAACCTAAGTATAGAGAGAAGGTTTATCAATTTTAATTCAAATGTTCACATTTCATAACAATAACAATCATTTTGATAGAGCTTCAATGAAATAATATTTTGAGGAATTATTAAATGAATAATGATTGTTACAGACAGAAATTACAAATCAAATATTCTTGCAAGCAAAAACTAGATATTGTGAAAAACAGAGATTGGTTTTTGTGATAAATCTTCTGTGCCATCAATAAAAATAAATTATTATTCGATCATATAAATGTGACGAAACTGTGCGATAACCCAACAATAAGCATTGGTTATAGTGATTGCGAAAGCTACAATACAAATCGTACGTCTCTGCTATCGATTACCAAATTTGTTAAAGTGGTTATAAATTCAAACAGTCCAAGAGAAATAATGAATCGAAAGTAATAATCGCCGATTTGATTTAACATGGTTGACACGACGACAGTTGTTTTCATTGTTTTTCAACTTAGCCATCTCCAATAAAGTAATAACTTTTCTGCGTATATTCGACGTTTATATGAATTACTCTTCAAGAGTTATGAAATCCCGACGTTAAAACAGCCAAGTTAATGTCTGGATATGCAAACAATTGTTTCCCTCGACGAAGTTGTCTATTATTATTTTTTTGCATTTTATCTTCATTTATTTAATCGGTTATCATCCGACTTAACTTTCATAACGAATTTAAGATGTATCACTGTCTATCACAGGCGAAAAATTGTTCAGAAAACTTTCGAATATCAAGTCTTTAACATACAATTGGTGCACACCACTAAACAATAATGGATAATTATTCATGTGACCTGACGACTCATGTGTTTTTGACTTTCTTTGCCAGCCATTTAAGTTCCGGAATGTTGACGAAAGCGAATAATGCATTCCGGAGTTTATCATTCGGCTAACAAATCATTATTCGGAATTAATTAATTGTCAAGTGATAACGAGCGTAAATGGCTTATCTGTAGAAAACTGGGGGCGCGCTCTGCTGCATTACATTAACTGGCTAACTGACTTTTATTGTCCCTCGTAATACTCGTTTGGCTTTTCTACAAAATCAGTCTCATTATAATCTTACTTTTCGAGGTCTTAATCACCTCGGCCGCGGCGGCATGAAATTCGCGCCATTCGAAATTTCTTTTTAATTTCATTCCAATTCAAGTGGCGGCGCTTTTTAGAAATTCGCTACAATTAGGTTGGATGAACAGCATGTTTTGATTGTGTTTCAGACACTGATCGAAAGTACAGGATCACTGAGAAACTTCTCCACGCCGAGGACGAATATCGCGAAATCCTTGGCAGTGCCAAAGAACTGTACGCTCGACCTTTACTACGAAATTATCCGGAATATCACGATATTATTTTTCAACCTCTAGACGAACTTGCGCAAGTCAGCGCGCAATTATGTCAACGGGTAAGTTTCGTATTTGTTCAAATAACTATAATTTGGTCTATGCTAACATTGCTTGATTTATGGAAAAGTTGTACCATTTACGCCCCAAGTTTTGTAATAGTTTCCACTTTTCGAATCATGTAATGTATTTGTGTACCTGTTTATTGAACTCTCATTTTATGAAATGTAAAGGAATGGCATTTATTTGTTCAATACAGAATTATTACGAATTAATCGCAATGGTTTATTCAAAATAAAAATTTTACTTCAAAATTCTAAACTGAAAATAATAATTATGCTTAATTAATGCTTTTGATACATTAATCCAGTTTTCAGCCGTAACTTATTTCAGTTGTATGTACTGCAAATGGTACTTCCATAGAAAAATTACAGTTAGCATCGTTACCTACCGAGTTACTAAATGAAAGAAAGTTGATGTGTAGTTTCAACCATTATTACATAGATGGAGCCTGTGGTACGGTGGATGTCGAAGTTTATATTTTGAATCAATTTTATATACTTGAATATAATAACTTTACATCGTATTATTATATTATATATTATATATCAAAAATATATATAGTATTATTAATTTGGTTTTTATATTTTATATAAAGAGTGTAGATACTATCCCTTAAGTATTTTTTTATCTTTTTACGCGACGTTCGTG